>VMOF01000369.1:201453-505983 GCA_011764245.1 Trialeurodes vaporariorum | reverse complement strand
TACTCCGGTCCTCCTTGGTTTTTCACATAAAACCCCTGAGGGCCTATCATTTACTTCATCGTTAAATCGATCGATAAGACTGTGTGTGAGTGATGCTATTGGTCGAAAATTGTAAAACTTGGCTGTTGCTATGGTAACCATCGTTAAGAGTCTCTTTTTATAAAGGCCATTCATGAGTAACCTTTAAAAAACGGACACTATAACGATGGTTACCATAGCAACAGCCAAGTTTCACAATATTCGACCAATAGAATCACTCATACACAGTCTTATCGATCGGTTTAACGATGAAGTAAATGATCGGCCCTCTGTATTGGTATAGCGTCTTGATGAGTCCAACAAACACAAATATACATAGATCCGACAACGTTCGGGTTAGACTATACGTTGGCTGAAAGTATAACTTACCGTGCTGAGCAGAAACACCGCATCTGCTAACAGATCTCTACGTAGCTGCGGACGTTTTTGCTCCGCGTGGCAGATAACTGGGGGGACTGATGTATGATTAATGTCCTTTTAATATTATAGTGGACAAGATTCTGGACCTTTAAGTGTGAGTTGTGGGATGGCGGATGGAGGGGGGGGAGGGGTGCCTTCGTGTGCCTCGCGTAGCGTTCCTTCGTTCGGCCGCTTGACGCTTCCAGCAGCAGCAGTAGCGACCAATCACAGCACGCAGCGTCATTATGCGGATGAGAAGTTGGAGTGGAAGAGAAGTGAGTTCTGGTTTGAGTCGAGCCGAGTGTTGGAGTTACAACTTTTACAGCCGTGCTTCTGTTTTCTCGGCAGTCGAGTAGTCGAGTGTCACTTGCGGAGCCAGTGGACAGTGATGCCAGATTTGCAACGAGCTATAGCGATAGAGAGGATTTATGGGACGTAATATTGAAACTTCAAGGAAGGCGCCATGATAGAAATCTCTTATGGATATTTTACACGGGCTCGGTTTGTTTGCCTCTTATCTTTTTGTCTTAAGAAGAAAGTTGTGACAAATCCACTTGGAATGGGTCTGTTGCAAACTTTTGCTACAACGATAAAGAGTATTTCATCGTCAGTAAAATCTCCCGAAAAGTCCATTGGTGGAATCAGAAAGTCATGAAATGCGATAATAAACTCACAAGAGACGTTAAATGAAATTCAAGATGACGGTAAAATATCGAGCAATCTGTATGCATGCACCTTTAAGATCCAATGATTGCCAACGTTGACAAACCTCACAGCTTCAGAGGAGGTTACGTATTTATTCCCGTTATGATTGGGTGTGATCGATACTGTGAGGTTGGCTATCCTTGGATGTTCGTGGTGCATGCATACAGGTCGCTCAATATTTTACCACCATCTTGGATTTCATTAAACGTCTCTTGTGAGTTTCATACTGCATTTTATGACTTTCTGATGCCACCAATGGACGTTTCACGCGATTTTACATGAGATTGAAAACTCTATAGCGCTGTAGCAAAAGTTTGCAACAGACCCATTGCTTTTAAACGAAAGTGCAAGTGTTTGAGAGAGGTCATGTGGACATGGAAATTGATAAAGTTATTTCTGTTGGAAGGATTTGTTCGATAAAGAAACTGACTCATGACAAAAACAAACATACTTTTCTAACCTGCTTAAATTTTATATCTAAAATTCTGTAGCCTCTGTTAAATCACTTACACTTTCATTCAAAACCAATTTTCCCACTGGATTAATTACAATTTTTGATTCGAGGTTAATAAGAGGCAAACACACCAGAATCAGATCGTTCATGCTGTCACACTTTGGGATAGGAATTTATAACACGTATCAGGCTCTCTATTGCTAATGCTATACTTCGTTGCAGATTTGACAGCAAATACAGGGTGTAACCGAAATCCTCGTAAAAACTTCTACCACGAATATTTTTTTAGGTCAACATAATCTCTTTTTTTTTCTAATAACATGGGTCGAAAATGCCCCCCCCCCCCCATCTTTGAGCTACAGCCTCACAAAGTTTTAAACAAGTTATGGGTTTCTTGAAATAGGGACCACAACAGACTATGAACCAAATGTCATGACAATGGTGAGCCCAGGATCTACTAATGACCTCAAGAAATTCAGAAATTAAGCCTGACTGGAAATTGTTTTCAGGCAATCTTGTACCTTTAACGGCACGCATTTAATGTTAAGGGTTAAACATTTGAAAAATGATTACTAAAATCAGACGGGGAAAACTGTTAGAAACATTTTTGGTGTCTAGAATTTTTTCGGTGCGACGCGTTCTAAGCGAGATAATTATTGCTGCACAATAATATGGAAAAGTCAGCACTTTTACAATGGCATTGCGGGCGGGCGGCCCGAAGAAGGAGCGGTGCACACTGGTCTACGCAAGCCAGCTAGCTAGACAAAAGTCCCCTGATGCAGTGGCGGTGGTCAAAATTGGCGATTGGTTATTTTTCTGGTTTCTCAGCCGTCAGTGCAATAGAACATGCAATTTTCAGTCCGTTATCCTCTATTTTGACCGTTTTTTGAAATAAAATCGGGTGTTCCAATTTTTTGAAAAATCGACAAAATTTTGAGGGCCAGAAATTAAGTATGGGCAAATTTTTGGGAACTGTCGTATTTTTTTCCTTATAGTGCTTGTTTAGTAGAACATTTTGCACCCAAAGTTTATTAAATTTGGTTCATTTAAAGGGGAGCAACGACTTTTGGAAAATGGGTGGATATCGAACTTTGAACTTCGATATATCGAATACGACAAAAGGTATCGAACTTTGGTTTGTGTCAAAATGCTTAGAATTTCGTTCTTTCTAAGTATGCGAAAAAACATGGGGTCCCTATTTGAAATATTCGATTTAGCCCCCCCCCGACCCCTTGACCCCCTCTCACACCCCCCTATTATGAGGGGGGCACCCAACATAGCCAAATAGATGGGCCCCCTGAATAAAAAAGATTGGCAGAAACCGATTCTCTAAATATGAATCAGGAAAAAAATTTGAGGGAGGTTGTGCGTTACTTTTGCCCACCCCTGTGTAAGATGGCAATATTTGAATGTGGAGGGTTCAGATAGTTGATGGTAGTGTGTGTGTGGGGGGGGGGTGTTCCCCGCTCAATATTTTTCTTGAGTCGGAAGTTTCAAGATCACAGAGAATCTATGTAGTGTAAAATTTTACGAGTTCCAAACGGTTTTCACAGTTATTATAGTTTTTTACTGTTTTGATGATTGAAGATTGTTCGTCCACGTCAACGGCAAAATCCCCCATTATCCGCTCAGTTCTCCAACGGAAAAAATTCATAACTTGTAAGGACGACAAAAGACGACATTCGCATATTGAAAAACGTGTTCCCAGAGGTCTTAGGAACATTTCCTTGCCACTCTAAGCGTGGGCATCCGTGGGCCAAAAAACGTAGGTGGCCTTAAAGCCTAAAATTCTCGTCAATTTTGAGTAAAATTGGTACCGACCTTATACAGTCTCTAAAAACTCCAAATTATTGACTTAAATGAAATATATATAGATGAATGTATTCGCCTTATCATCAGGAAGGATCAACAAGTTCTAAGTTTGAACAAAAAATGAAGTAACTAAGTAAAAATCGTACTTTTTGTCTGGGGATTGCAATGGCTAGAAACCAATAGCACCTTAAAGTACATATACACGGAGAAAAATGATTCGCGCCATCTGCCCAGAATCTAGCTTCTTTTACCAAACTGCTGAGTTGATTTTCGGCACAGATAAATTCCTGTATAAAGCAGCCAGACCAGTTTAGTTAAAATTTAGACTCCTCATCTAGTTGCACCGTTTCGCCGCTTGGCTGCGGGTTACAACTCGCCGCGTTGCAGAGTCGCCCTTGTCGCGTTGCGTTGTCTCGCTGATCAGCTGCATCGTTTTGACGCCTCGTTGCAATGTACGGACTATATCATGTGAGCATGCCACCTCTCACACATGAGAAAAGTATGTAACCGGCAGTTTGGTAAGTGAAATGAGACTCGTCCGCTCTTCGAACCTGGCTAATCGAATGGCGTATGCCATATGTATATTTGCTCCGTCTAAAGTCAAATATGTTTTCTAAAAATTTCTGTAACGTGAAGTCTAATGTTCTAAAAAACCGTTAATTAAAAGTGCTCGGACTTCGCACAACTTCAGAAGTGGGTTCTTTCATTTCTGAGAAAAAACTTATTTTCACTCATGTTTACTCTGACATGCTTCGTTCCATTTAGTCTTTTGTATAATAAAAGTAGATTAAATAAAAAGTCAAAGTAAATACCTTTCAATAAAAACGCAGAATGCAGTACACCGAACCAAGATGAATACATTGTAGATGTCATTTCAAACTGATTTCAAAAATAACAGGCCTTGGGTATAAGAATGTTATTTTCATAAAAGCAGTTTCAAAATGTATATTTTTAGCAACCTCGTAATCCCGTATGCACACACCATGAATGAAACCGTACAAAAGTATCACCAAATATTCAAATAAATGTGTCACGAAAATACACAAACACAAAATTATGAGAGACGTCTCTTCTCGAAAAAGCTTTATGGTAAAATTGTTGATTGTAATAAACGGGGAATATGCGTAAACTACTTTCAAGACAGAAACGAAAATTGTTATATTAGAACTTCAATCAATCATTGATGAGTATTTTTAAAGGTAGGTACTTATATGATCCGAACATAAAACGATGAAAACTGTCACACAAAAATATAAATAAATAAATAAATAAATAAAACAGAACATTTTTGAACGAAGACACTACACTTTTGAGCTAGAAAATTGCACACCAAAAAATACTATCATTCTGAGTTAAATAGTTCGAATACAGCAGTATAGCGTAAAGCCCTCAGATCAAAGTAAACCCGATAAATCCACATTTCACTAATTCATACGAACCACTCACAACACATATTTTATTCGAATAGAGCTAAATAATTTAAAACAAATCAAAAGATGACACATTTCTATTACACACCAAACAGGCAACAAACCGAACTGACTGCACTAGACTGACGCCTTGGCCCTGAGTGCCATTCCTCCCGGTCTCGTCCCTTTCTCGATTTGACACGCATCATTTGAAAAAATACGTTGAGGCGAAGAACCCGAGCCTCGTCGGTTAATTACAAAGGAAATAAGAAAAAACGCGCGAAGAAACCTTTCAGTGAATGAATGAGAACGATAAATGTTTTAAAAACCCTACGAGAATGGGTGACTAAATTTATAAACACTTCTATATTTTCAACCATCAGTATCTATTTCATTTCATGAGAATAGACAGCAGCGCCCATGATCTGACCGGTTGAATTCTGCAACCTCTTTCACGATATCTACCGTCTGAGTTTAGTAGATTCGATCAGCCCCGTTCAACAGAGCGAATGAACCGTTTGAATAACGCACCTAAATGTTTCAGACTTGCGACTCGACTAAGGCCTGAGGAAAGGAACTAAACCCATCTTGTTCCTATGTTTTTCTAACTTGTTTATTTTTATAATCAACTTGGTAGAGACTCCTAGAAGATCCATTGCATATTTGAGACTGTCTTTTGCCAGACTGGTTTGGTTGAACGAATTGACGGATTTTTCTCCGTGTACAAACACATCTTGCGCGCGTTGCTTTAAACGCATGTTGCAACCTTACCAAACATGATCGGTCGAAAAAATTTGAGATACAGATGCACTAAGATATGGGGAATCACACTACGTTGTCAGATTTCCGTTTTTCCGACCTCCAAAAATCGACTTTTGTCTAGCTAGATACCCATTGTAGACCATAGTGCGGTGTGGCCCCAAGTAAAAGCGCTGACTTGTTCACGTTGCGCAACTATTAATTGTCTCGCTTAAAATGCGTCGCATTGAAAAGAATTCTAGAGATCTCAAATCTTTCTGAAAGTTTTTCCTATCTGATTTTAGTAATTATTTGTCAAATTTTTAATTCGTAACATAAAATTTGTGTCGTTAAAAGAACAAGAATGCCAGAAAAACCCTGTTACACTTAATTTCAGAATTTTTTGAGGTCATTAATGGATTTGACACGTAAAATTACCGCGATACACCATTATTCATGACATTTACTTCATAATTGAAACCGTCTCAGGAATACATGGGCCCAAAAACAGCAGGTATGCTCTTCAGCTAAAAATCTCCATTTGCTCACAATGCACAATTCTCCGGAAGAGTACACCCATTGTTTTATGAGCCCTTTTCCCGAAGACGGCTTCAATCGTGGTCGCTGTTCCAAAAAACCATAATGAAACTTTGGAGGGCTGTTGCTCCAAAGGGGGGCATTTTCGGAGCTATGTTAGTAAAAAAAAAAAAAGGAAGAAGAAGAAGAAGAAGAAGAAGAAGAAGAAGAAGAGTCTTATTTTGACCTCAAAAATACTTGGTAGGAGTTTGTATATCTTGAGTTTAGTTACACCATGTTTACACATTTTACCTTCAGTTTACCTCAAGTTTTTCGTGTTTTGTTGTTGGCCTAGTTCCTAATTTAATGTCTTACTTATTTTTAAGTTTATTAATTAAGGGAAATGTGCGGTTATATACTATTCACCAAATCTGACATCAGTGGCGTGTGTAGCGTTCAATTCAATTCAGCAACCTTGCAGTTCGTCCATTTAAACCCATGAAAAAGATCGAACAACTGGGTGTTCGGTGAACACCATCGAGTTCGGTGAACACCTTCGCATTCGACTTTTTACATGGGTTTTAATGGCCAAAATACCACGTTGCCAAATTGCACCCCACGCAACTGTCTGGCATCACTGTACGTATAGAATTGAGGAGAGAGGAAAAAAACTTGCAGAAAGTTACAATTAACACGGGGCGCGGGCGGGGATCCTCTAACTAACTAAACAATTCCTGTTTATTGACCTACTTTCAGGCGCCAGACTTGAAAAAAAAAATTGATAATAATAACTGAGCCGTCATTTGAAAGAAGGGCCTGAAATACATGAGGTGTGCTTTTCCGAGGTATTAACTCTTGTTCAATCGCCGTCCTTATTTCCTCGGAAGAGCACATCATCCATGGTTAATGACTAATGAGCATTTAAATCTAATCGTCTTAATGGTTTGTTTTAAATTACAGGGGCGGTATATTGTGTCGATTGCCATTCAGAGACCTCTGGTTCCGATCAAACTCTGGTTCAATGTTATTTTCCCCATAAGCACATTTTTGAGCTCAAATTTTGGTAATTAAATCAAGATATTATTGCGGCCTTTTACACTAATCATTAATTGTACGTCCTCAAAATTGCTTGATTATGCCCGGTTTCACGAGTAGAACTACCGAAATCAGCAAGATTCAAGATAATACAGATTAAACGATGATTTTGAAGTTTGGAATTGCCTATTGCTATTGCGTTGTTGTTGTTGTGGAATGGGTGCGGGAATTAAATTTGGACGATTCTAACCTCCAAATAAATCGTTTTGAATACCCTGCTGATTCCGAACTAGAGGTCCGCGAACGGCCGTTGAATCCAAGTATCGCTGTAAGTACTTAAAAGTGCATTGAGTCGTAAAAAGTATATTGTGTCAGTATCAGGTGGATAGGTGGGGGAAACGGCTTGTAGTGCATATGATGTGTTGTTCATCGAAAACTTGAATCCTATCTTATAATTTAATGGTGGCACCCTGCAAAGAGCACATTGGACGACTGGACGTATTACTTACCGTCATTTTCAGCATTTTCTCCAGACACCGGCTTTATTGTGCCTTCGATTTGGATTGTTGTTAGTTGCGAGTGCAGTCATAGGAAACAAATCCTTCTCAATTTAATAAAACTGGTCAACTGAAAGCGGATTCCTCGGAATATATAATTGATGCATCGAGGAAAACTCTTAAAACAGAGCCCGGGAAATGGTGGAAAATTAAAGTTAGATCTTATTTGTTCAATTTTCTGTGTGTTTCAAGTGTGTTTGGGTGTGTGTGTGTGTGTGAGTGTGTATGATGTGTCTACACTTAACACGCCCGTGGCGGCGCGGCTTGCGGCCGGCGCGGGCGTGGCCCTTGCCAAACCGGAGCGAATTTGTTGGCGAACGTTCTGGCATTTCGCACGGGATTTAAGAGGTGTCATCATTGATAGGTGCCTTCCATTGATTGGGTAGACATTGACTGAATAATGTTAATGCATCGTTTATGCTGTAATTTTTATTATTTTTTATTTTTATTTTATTTTCTGTATAATAATTCAGAACCACAAATATCACAATGAACAAAGTGACGCTCCACTTCTTTTTATTAAAAAGGACGTACACCCCAAAAACAGCATTGACTTAACCGATAGAGGGAAGAGAGACACAATCGATGGTGAAATCCGTTTTTCGAAATTCGATTTTGTTGCGAAGATACAGCCACCGAAAGATCCGGCGCTGACATCATCTGCTCCAACCGCACGATGCGGTACCATTGGGATTAGTGGGAAACGCAGCCCCCCCCCCCCCCCCCCCCCCCCCCCCCGCGCCGTTCTCCTTCGGTTTGTGAGGTTATCGGCATTCCCACATAAAAATTGCTCCTTACCAAAATTAAAGAACAGAAAATTTCCGTTCCAACTGTGTTTCTATTTTTTCTTCAAGATTATTTTTACCTGATTGTGAGATATGAACGGAAACAGCAGAACTTCGGATTCCGTTCGAATTTCTGACTTCCCGCGTTCACAAAGAGCCGTCTTTTTAGATACTCAAAGTCTACCTATGAAAATTGTTGATGGACCATGCATGTAGAAAATCTCTTCACACTCAAAGTCTACCTATGAAAACTGTTGGTCATGTAGAAAATGTTACGCTCTTCAAATTTAGTCTTTTGAGTTTTTTGTCTACGGTAAGTCGTTGGCCTGGAAATTGCGAATGAAAACGGTAAAATTGCCGCTTTTTTAAATTCAACACGCACCCTTAAGTAGTTTTTTCCTATTTTCCTTCTTTAAAACGGTTAATTTTTGGTGGAAAATCATTAGATAAAATTAAAGAAGGCAAAATTTCCTGTCGATTCATTACATTATAATTCGTGATATGCTTTTGCTGGCGGAGAATCCCTCATTTTTGGTGAATTGAGAATTTCAAGTTTCAAGATGGTAAATAAGTCAGAAATTGGAACTGAGTCCGCAATTTTGCCGTTTTCGTTCATATCTCAGCTAAAAATAATCCTGAAGAAAAAATAAAAACACAGTTGTGAAGGAAATTTTTCTGTTCTTCAATTTTGGTCAGGAGCAATTTACATGTGGGAGTGCCGATAACCTCACAAACTGAGGGGGAACGGTGCGGGCGATGCGTTTCTCACTATAAGCGCAATGGTACCGCATTGTGCGGTCGGAGCAGATGTCGTTAGCGCCGGATCTTTCGGGCGGCTGTATCTTCGCAACAAAGTCGTATTTCAAGAAACGGATTTCAGTATCGTTTATGTCTCACTTTTCTCTATCGATCCCCGTGCTTAACTCAACTACGATTTTTTCGGTGTACGTCCCCTTAAAGGAGTCAATGACATTAGAAATTTCGGAAAAAATGAGAGGAAAAGTTTATGATAGCTCTTAATATAACAATCCAATGAAATGGACAGCTTCATAGCAGCGTCATAAAGATCGTAAAAAATAAGCTACAAACGTAAAACATGTAGTTTGAGTAAAAACTCAGGGGCAGAGAGTGTTCAGCTGAGGCAGGTACATGAGAAATGCATGAGGCAGGAACTGAGGAACTGCTCCGGCCGATAGCACCACGACTCACGAGTACCACGACTAGTTACGGCGTTGCAATGCCTCATCACTCATCAGGTGGGCTCAACCGAACAGACTCTGACTCAAAACACTTAATAGCACTTAATATAAAATGTTGACACTTTTTGGAAAACACGCAACATGAGCTACATGGGTTACAAATGGACAAAAGCGAGAAGATGTATACCGTACAGGATACGTGTACATACATATAGCGTCGCATCGCGAGGCATGCCGCCGCACCGGAGCGAACGCGATTAACGCGAATGAGAGCATGATGGAAGTATAATGGTGGACCCATCCCATTTTTGGCCGCCATCTTGCACGTCACTACCCGAGTTAAATAGCACAGAATATTGTGTTAATAGTACGTCATCATGGTATGGATTGAGCGTGGCGTTTGAACGTGTACCGGAACGTATCACAACAAAGTTAGATGTACCGCGACTATTTTGAGGCTGTTATGCTTGCATGAAAGGCGGCGAGTAATTTATTTTCGAATGAGGAGTCAGAAAATGAGCTTAATCTTGAATGTTTTGTTAGTATCTTTTGCAATTGCAGCTTTCAGCGCAAACCCTTTTATGTCCGCGTACTATACGTCATCGCCAGTCATCGCGGTACAAAATCGCGGGATGCGTCCACCATTATACTTCCATTATGAATGAAAGGGTAGCAACGGCTTTGTATAACTACCTAAATAAACCTCAAAACACTTCCACCTTACAATTTTCATCAAGAAAATAGGTTCCCTCGCCCTCCCCTTTTTTTTTAAAAAAAAAAAAAAAAAATACTTTATCCTTTGACTACTACGGACGAGTTTATACCCGAGGTGGAAAAACTTTTCCATAGAGCTACAGACAAGAATTCTCGCGATCGTGACTTGATTCCAAAAAAAAATAAAAAAAAAAAAAAAATCGCACAAATTCGTAAAGAAATGATTTTTCATTCCTAACCTAGCTGTACAAGCAGAACCATTAGTCCTGTGTCGACGATTTGACGCAACCCGCACTACACGTAGCCCATACCTCTCTCGGTCTTGAGAGAACAAAAGAAAAGAAAGATAAGAGAGCGTAAATTGTACGTGTAATGCGGGTTGCGTAAAATCTTCGACGCAGGACTTATGGCTCTGCTTGTACTTACCTGCATTCCTAACCAAACAGCCAAAGGGTTAGATTGTCAGTGATCTATGTCTAACCTCTTGATTTACATTTTAAAGAGTTGACTTTAAAGTTGAGGACATGTTTGATTACATGTGGACAGATAAGTTACGGATATAGGCTTTAAAGTGGATATATAAAGACTGTGGGACTTTAACAAAATGGTCGTAAACAGGGTGGAATTCAAAAACTGCGTAAGAAGAATCGACCCTTTTTTAGTTTACACTGCGCTGCAGCGAATGTTTGCAACAGACCCATTACTTGAACCCTCCCTCCCCTCCCCCCGTTTCAACGTAAGTACGTGTTCAATAGGCGGAGAGGGGAAGAGAGGCGAAATCCTGGATCCACCTCTCTCGGGCATTTGGAATGTGGCAACTGATTGTGAGATGGGAGCTCTGGTAAAAATACAATCTTTTAGCATTGATATTGCATAATCAGCCCCTTCTTGCTTCGTCCTCACATCCTTTGCTTGTACTTGACTATATATTCCCTCTTCTCTCATCCCGCGACACTTCGTCGACTCAATAACGTAAATTGCGCGATATTCATCATCTACTCACACACGAATGCCAATGCCAATCTCTAAAATAAACACACACACACACACACGCACACACACTCACACACTCATCACTTTCACACTTACCAAGATAGGACGATAGGTATGTCTGGAACCGCAACACTGAAGGAACTTGTCGGTTCGAGGATTTATGGAGAGAAAGTGATGGAGTGGGAATTAGAACGTTAGGATGCTTTGATGCAAGGGGCACATAAAAAACGTTTACTGTAAACTTAACTAAAGTTGAGGGGGAGGGGAAAGTGGATGGGGTGGGGAGGGGAAGGGGAAGGGAAAGTAAAAAAAAGTAAAAAGGGGAAAGAAAAAGATAAGCACGCACTCGGGATTGGGATTTGCGACATTCTTATAAGTTATTAGGATAACTCAAATGACGAGTTTTACGAGTGGTACTGCGTCGAACGGTAGTGACGATCACTATATTGATTGGCGGCGGAGAAGACCGTTAAGGGCGTAGAGCGATGCTTCGCGTATCTAGAAGCAGAAATATCTCCAGTTGTTTACTCATCATCAGCCTAAAAAACCCTGTAGGTTGGGAAGGTGGTTGATTTTTGGTTTAAAAAAAACCAACATTGTCTCATACATCTTTATCAACTTTCCCATCAACACTGCGCCCAGTGATTACGCTATACATATAATAATCTAAGTAGTGTTTAACTGTGTGATGCAAGTGCTTCTCTGCAAGTGCTCCAATCGGTCTTAGCCAGTTTTTTAAGCCTCACGAAAAGAGGATAGATAAGATCTGCGGGCCGATCATTTACTTCATCGTTAAATCGATCGTTATAACTGTGTACGTGTGATCCTATTGGTCGCGAGTATTGTAAAACTTGGCTGTTGCTATGGTAACCATCGTTAATAGTCTCGTTTTATAAAGGATACCCATGAGTGATCTTTAAAAAACGGACACTATAACGATGTTTATCATAGCAACAGCCAAGTTTTACAATATTCGACCAATAGGATCACTCGTAGACAGTTATAATTTAACGATCGATTTAACGATGAAGTAAATGATCGGCCCGCAGAGTGACTTATTTTGTTTCTATTGCCAAAATTGCTCCATTGTGTTTTTAAGTTTATTCTTTGAGTCGAAACTCAATAATTACTGAACTGAAAAAAGCGATAGTCATAATAATAGATTCTAGTCATATTACCAGAAGCACAACGATATGTGAACGACAGGAAGTCTATTACTTTGACCAGAAAATGCTGGTGTTAATACCAGAATATGGTCATAGAACTAGAATATCCTAAACATTTTCAATAATTATTATGGTACAAACACTGGAATTCTAGTAGTTGTACTATCCCTTACATAGGTTCACATATTGTCATGCTTCTGGTAAACTTTTCTTTCAGTGTGAAGAGAAAAACCTTGAATGAATCCGTGAAAAAGTTGATCCATATAGCCTGATTTGGTTTGTTCACTTCTACCAAGAAGTTGATTTTCGTTGATGAAACAATATAAATATTTATGAGTCACCTGAATAATTTTGTAACTAACATACAGTTTTCACAAACATCTTAAATTACAATTAAGTTGTTGAGCGTCGTTTGATTTGTAATCTATACGACAACACGTACTGCATTAGTAAAACTGCTTTTTTTCTCCCTGAGTCGGATGTTCTGGAATTTAAAATCTAGGAGGCATTGAGTAAAGCCACGTATGAGTTTTGTTCCCAATTGGTTTTGTCTAATTCATGAAGTGCATGTTCAAAATCGAGAATATTCACTTTTAGCGGAATGGAATTGATGTCATTTCCAGAAAAGGGGCCCACCAACTAACGAGAGTCAGGCGAGCATGCTCTTTCCAGAAATCAGTACTGTGATCAAACAGAGACTTTTGTCTGAGTAGCACACTTTTTGTTTATGGAATGGACCCTTTTCCCGGCAATGCGCATAAAAAATGCTTTCAAATGAACGGTCACTTTGGTAAACTCTTTTTTCAGTGTGAAGAAAAAGCCTTAAATCCGTGAAAAAGATAATTTTCTTCGGATAAGGCTCCCCCATTTTGACCCATTCACTTGACCGCTACCTTGGAGTTTTCTTGCAACGCGCCGTGGGTTCGAGAGATGTTTTTGAGACTTTTTGAGGCCATTGTAGGGATCCCGGAGTCACGACTTGTGGTAAATTCCAGGTCACCTAGCTCCCATCTGACTTACATCACCAGCAGAGAGCGCCTCTAAATTGTAATATATTTATACATTGTTTGTAGCAAAACAAGTGGAGGAAGCTTGCCGCGCTTAAAATCGAAAGAAAAAAAAAAATTAATCGTAGATTTTTGCCAAAGATTTTAAGTCAACCCAACCTCCATGTACGTAAATAATTTATTATTTCTTTCAATACACTCACGTCTTGGCAAAATTCCGTAAAGCAAAATCATGACCTTGAAATTTTCGCAAACAGTGGCGGACTGGGGCAGAAAGGCCCGGGGTGCTGGGGCCCGGGATTTGGGGAAAGAGGCCCGAACTATGTACTGTTCCAGAGAGGAGGGGAGCGGACATGGAGGGGTCCGGGGTGCTGCAGCATTCCGGCACCCCGGCCCAGTCCGCCCCTGTTCGCAAATAGATAAGATAATGCCCTTTCCGTTGTATTCGTGAGTATATGTATATTGTATATGAGACTTTGGTCTGCTTGCTCCAGTGCTGCCGCTCGTGTATATTTATTATTTAGTGACATTTTTGGAACTCACCGATGATTCTACCGGTTCATAATTGATTACGCAATTCATCACTCCAATTCATGACTGTATTCCACGAACATTCTTGCATCTGTAATATTTTCTCAATCGGTGAAATCACCGATAGCTATTAAAATATCCAAAAGTAATTTTAAAGTCATCCACTGCTCCACCAATTGAGAAAAGATTACAGATTCGAATATTTTCGTGCTTTAATAGCCCATAAACTGAACTGAAATGTGTAATCTTTTCTCAACCGGTGGAATCATCAGTGCATGCAAAATTGCAAAATGTCATGTACATTTAGTACGCAAAACGGCAGCTCTGCCTTGCTCTCTTTCGTCCTCCGCATTTTCTCTCTCTCTCTCTTCATATAGCTCTCTTTGAATCACTTGTGAGCAAAAAACTTTTAAAACTAAACTAAAAAAGAAGAAGAAAAAAACCTTGGCGATAAATGTTAAAGTTTACAAAAAGTTACAAGTTGAAAGGGGTAAAAAAATAAAGTAGGAGGGGCGGGAATATATTCAAAGTATTTTTCGTCGTATAGTTAAATTTATGATTCCGTCCCACGAGTCCCTTCCGTGGGCGTCCTACAAGCAGTGCGGTCGATACGCAACCGGGGAAGGGGGGGCGCACAGTGTGGCCAATGGCCAATCTGGGAGTGCAAAATTCAAAGTTCAAATAACACTTAATGGTGCTGAAAATGGACTCTCAGACGTCTACTGAGATGATATCCGGGCCTATATGGGTCATGGAGGTGTCTTTCGCAGGTAAAATGATAAGAGAAGTGACGAGTAGCTCGAACGTCGAAAATTCGCCGGTACCGTTCACATTACGCAATCGTATCGTTGACGCTGTTAATGTTGATATATTTTGCTTTTGTATTTTTTTCCTGCTAGAAGGATCCCAAGAAAGTAAAAAAAAGGACCTATTACAATATTTTACCTTTATTTTGGTGTCTTGAGATTTTTCTGGGCCCAGCCACTAAAATTCACAATTTTTTTGATGTTTGTAAGACTGCATCTTCTGATATCAGCCGATATCAGCCTTCAAATTTGTACTGAGTGATGCGAAATAAGGTGAAGAAAAGGAATATGACCGGCTTTTTTGCCCAAATTTGCCCAAACTTGGAGAAAAGTAAGTTTTTGTGAAGCGTAGTGCCGTTTTAAAAAGTCCAAGATTTTAGAGAAATAAACCTTTGTCGATAGTTAGATGAGCAACAGGTGATAAAACACTGTATTATTGCACTCATAATAATCAGCTCATCTGGAGCGTGCGGTAAACTTCCATTTAAAAAAAAATTGCGACGTTGCCAGATTGCCCAAAATTTGATTTCGTTTTCTATTAAATTCAACGAGAAAATAATTGAGTTTTGGTCCAATCTGGCAACCCGCGGAGATGCACAGCTGATCGGAGGAAAATAGCCAGATAACAGACCACTACCATCATCTGACAAGGATTCAGCCCAGCCTTGTCACTAGAAAGATTAGGTTAAGTTGGTTTGTTTTGGTGCATCACTGATGTAAGTCGTACTTTGCTTTGCCATCGCGATGGCAATTTTGATTATTTTTTTACGTAAATATATTTTGTCGCATTTTAATTCTGTTTGCACATTTTGAGCGTGCAAACAGAATTAAAATACGACAAAACATATTTCCGTAAAAAAATAATCAGAATCGCCATCGCGATGACAAAGCAAAATACAACTATACTGAAAGATAGCGCGGACTGGACCTAATGGACCGGAGAAGAATAAATTTATTGTGGAAGAGAATTGTGAAATGGACACATTTTTTTTTTTTTTTTTTTTTTTTTTTTTTTTTTTTTTTTTTTTTTTTTTTTTTTTTTTTAAGATATACTTATCTGCTTTTTCATTGTTAATGTTATTGTTTTTTCCCATTAAATTTTGAAAATGATAAAATTTTATTTTGTGCTCATGAAATGTCTTAAAAATTGGTCAATCGGACTTGAAATCTATTCCCAGAGCCTTATAACTTACTTTCCTTAACTCGTAAAAACAAAAAACAAAAAAAACAAAAACAAAAAAGCACCAATTCAGAAAAGCAGAAACATGAGATATGAAGCGTGCAACTTGGCAACAAAAATGTCACTCCATTTGATGCTATGTAAAAAATCGAACCTTGATAGACCAATTTGTTTCCAACATAAATCAATTATTTTATTTCGGCTCGGATGAAGTAAGGCTACGTTTGCCAAATTATACTCTTTATCACTTGAAACTATGTATAATACTTTTGCTCAGCCACAGTTCGAACGGTATTGCTAACAATCGATACATGGATGCATCGATTTATTGTTACAATTAGAGCACATTAGTGAAGCTGCTCCTTTGTAACGAAGAGTGATTTTTGTTATATTTCTTCTTTACTTCTTTCAACCAATTTATCTATTAAGATAAATTTAAAAAGCTAGGAAAACGACTCACTACGACCAATCGATATATCGATATTAAACTGCATCAAAATTATTGGCGGCTACATTCGAGCAGTGTAACATGTATTTTTCACATACTTCAGTGTACTAGATCAACATTGTTTCATTAAAAAAAACCGTTAGTATCAATATTACTGTAACTCAATTTAAAAGCCACCTTAATTCATGAAAATCGATATATCGAATGCTCAAATATGTTTAAATTTCGATTCAAATCAGTCTTGGGCATCTGTAGGGCACCTCTGAATCCGCCAAACCGATAAAACATTATTTAGGAAACCGGAAATAATTTTGCACTCCCAGATTGGCCTTTGGCCACACTGTGGGGCGGCGGTTAGGATGCGAAGGTCCAACTTTCATCGAGCGAAAACCAATCCAAATCGACGATTCCTCCGAGGAATCGGAAAAGCTCCGAGTTCGGTCCGGCCTTTGAGCCGCCTCTCCAATATCTAATGATTCTCGAAAGACCTCCGATGACCGGCTTGGCTTTGCATGTCCAACTTTTATTTAGTAGGTATAGAAAGGCGAACTTAAACCGTGGAAATAAAACATGGGACTCGCATACGTAAATTTAAACGAGAGAACGAGAGAAAAAATGAATCCGTTTGACTCCGGAAAGAAGTCAATCGGGGAAAAACACTCTTTAAATTCAAACAAATATGCCTCTAGTAACAGTGGCTAGCAACAGGATCAAAGCTGGAATTCAATTTATCCTCCTGTTGTGATTGGAATGATTCAACTAGCCACTGTGAAGCGATTTTAATTAGACTATCGTATCGTAATCAACTCATGTCGATCGCTATTATGACAAAGAGCGAATCATTTAGATTCGATCCAGTATTGCCAGATGTAGAGGTATAGAGGCAGAAACAGGTCTATTGCAGTAAAGGGGCTGATACAATGATACATGTTAGAACTCAGCAGTCATTTTCAGTGACATTCGCCGTAGTAAATCAGCAATGGACGGTTTAAGTGAGAATTCAATGGTTAGACAACAATCATAAGAATGCACTCATCGGAACATTCAAGTGTTCCAATGATGATTATTGTATGTAGTTGGAATTATACTTGCAACTCCTGTGTGTTGTTGTTTCATTTTGATAATTTTTAGACACAAATAGCGGTTTCCGTACCGTTCACAACCTATTGTGAAGAATTGAGGATATTGAGACGTAAGAATTCCAACAGACGCCGCGCCGCACTATGGTCCAGGCGACGAAATTAGCTAGACAAAAGTCTAAAATCCAAGGTTGGAAAACATAAAAACTGACCTCACTGAGTGATACTACATATCATGGAGTATCTCCTCCTAAAAGGGTTTGCCATGATTATCATTGATAAGGCTTTGGCGAGCTTTTTTCTGCGACCGCGCGAGGTGTGTTTTTTTACGATGCTTACCCTAACGGCACACTCAATCCAGGTTTAGTTTCAATCCAGCTACTCGAAGGATTGAAAAACCGACGATTGCCAATCTGATTTTAATCCGATTTCAAGACTGGTTTACAAGCGGCACGGGGATGAGCAGCTCCGATATCCGGATTGGAATCGGCTTGAACAAGGATAAACACGGACTCCTCAAACCTATGAGTACCCGTTTTCAATCAGTATCAAACCTAGATTGACAGTCGGATAATCACCAGGTGTACAAGCTTCGTGAAAGACGGATCGGAAACGAATGTAAATCCGATTCAAACTGCATACTGGACCCTGCCACAAATTGGATCCGAACCGGTTTCAAGCCAGTTCTCTGAACATGGTTCAAGATGGATTTTAGAAACTCATAAAAAAGGACTTCAAAACGGTTTCAAACTTGCTACAAGAAGCTTCATCAACCTAGTTTCAAGTGAGCTTTCAGCCGATTTCTTAATCGTCCAGTCGGTTGGCTAGTTTAGTGCTTCGTCTTGAAACTCGATTGAAACCGAATTAATCGAAGGACTTGCGATCGATAGGAATCTGTTTCCAACAAGGATCAAACCTAGCTAATCAATCGGATAGACGTCAGGTTCAAAAGCTCCATAAAAGACAAATCAGGGACGGGTTAAAAATCGACTCGTTCCGCATACTACATCCTAATAGAAATGGAATCCGATCCAACGTCATGCCAGCCTTGTGAACCGAATTCAAGTAGGATTCAACCCGTTGTAAAGACGGTTTGAGTTTGGGTCGGATCACGTTCGTCAAT
This sequence comes from Trialeurodes vaporariorum, assembly GCA_011764245.1. Lineage (NCBI taxonomy): Eukaryota > Metazoa > Arthropoda > Insecta > Hemiptera > Aleyrodidae > Trialeurodes > Trialeurodes vaporariorum. Next base: position 487,288 of record VMOF01000369.1, on the reverse strand, counting down.
TTTTTTTGCGGACATGTAAGCCATTTCAAGCCGTCTACAATTCGCATTCAACCCGGGTTTTATATAACTGTTTTGAAACCGGATTTGAAAGTAGAGTTGTTGATCCGTTTAAACCCGTGTTTAACCCAATTGATAAAATAAGTTTGAATATGGTTTTAAATTAGTTTGAAGTAGGGTTTATAACCCTCCATGAAATCAGTTTGAATCAAGAGGAAATCTAGCTATCCAATTTTTGGTGCGGACATGTAAGCCATTTCAAATCGTCTACAATTCGCATTCAATCTAGATTGAATAACCTGGTTTGAAACCGGATAGGGAAGCGGAGTTAACTTAGTTCACGGCATCCGCCGAGAGAGTGCTCCACCATATTTTTGCGAAACGTTACTCGCGTTTACTTGGCCCCGAGCTGCGAACGACCTCTCCACTGAAACTTGGTACAGTTGGGACATCTCCATCAGTACTTCTTTGTGTTGGATTTACCCTAGGCCCACGTAGAGTGCCTGAAAATTGGGTTAGTGAGTCTAACCTAAACATTAACTCAAGCTTGAGTCTATAACTTTCTATCAGTTTGAAGTTGGTCTAGAACAGTTCATTAAGAACTTGGCTGCCATCTGGATTCAATCTGGTTATTCAAGTTTAGATACGATCTTGTGAGTCATTCAAGTCGCTTAGCTGCACTTTGCATTCAATCCGGCTTGAGTAACCAGTTATAAAACCGGATGGGGACGAAGCCGACGAAGCTTAGTTCTTGATCCGAAATATACCCATGTTGAACCCAACTGATGAAACAAGGTTGAAAACAGCTTTAAATCAGCTGAAAGTAGGGTATATAATCCTCTTCAAAATCAGTTTGATTTCGGGTTAAATCCGGCTGTTCTATTTTTAGTGCGGACATGTAAGCCATTTCAAGCCGTCAATAATTCGCATTTAGTCTGGGTTGAATAATCTAGTTTGAATCCGGTTAGGAATTTGGGGTTTAAAACTGGCGTAACCCTGATTGAACCCCATTAATGATTCAAGTTGAAAAGCGTCTTTAAATCAGCTTGAAAAGGGGTTCACATAATCAACGGCTAAGATTGCTTAAATTCGAATCAAATCTAGTTAGTCAATTTTTTTTGCGGACATGTAAGCCATTTCAAACTATCTATAATTCGCATTCAACCCTGCTTTGATAATCTCGTTTGAATCCGGTTCGGAATCGGTGGTTTAAAATTGGGAATAACCCTGATTGAATCCCATTTTTGAAACAAGTTGAAAAACGTTTTTGAACCAGTTTGAATAGGGGTCTATGATGCGTGGCGAAGATAGCTAGCATCCTAGTCAAATCTAGTTAGTCAATTTTTTTTGCGGACATGTAAGCCATTTCAAACTGTCTATAATCCGGCTTAAATCCAGCTTGTGTTAATCGGGTTTGAAACCGGATTGCAAAACTGGATTGAAATCGGTTGACTGGTTTGCCAAACCGAATTGAATCCGGTTTCAACCTCGAAATGTGCCGTTAGGGTACAGTTGTAATAGTCGAAGCTTGCAGTGGCCTACGTTAACCGTGTTTTTTCGAGAGTTCACCGTTGATTTTCATTTTTTTTGCATTTTGACGTTCTTCCTAAAGGTAAATGCAGTAGTTTAAGCCAGATATTAGACTATTCGAATGGAATTTATGTGCAGTACAGGTAGTAATAGACATTAGTCAAATTTAAACGAATTTGGCCATAATTTTTGCTTTTAAAGTACGCTACGAATTGTTTAAACACTTATTAACATCACCAAATGTAGCTGAAGTCATTCTAAAGACCCATGGCTTCACCACTTTGCCTTCATAAGTGTCGCCGATTGTCGCCGAAAGAAGTTATGAATTTTTTTCTCCCCTCTTTTGAGAAAAAAGGGGTGTTATTTTTACATTTCTGAGGGGCTCTTTTTCATGCCGTTTATCAGTAACGTCGAGTGAAATTTGGCAGCATTGTATTTCTTTAATTTAGACCAACGAAATAGGTTTAGGCATCGAAAGTGCATAGTGCTCTCCCTTGAATCGCTATTTCACCTGGGTTAAAATGGATTAAATGCAACGTTGCCAGATTACACGCTACACCTTTGACATTCATGTAGGTGATTTTTGAGCTGTTTTACGTAAATCCTGTTATTTCTATTGACTTTATCGCCTTGGAAATTCACGTTGACGGCAATTTAATGCATTTAAATAGTATTCATTTAACTCATATCATGATGTTATAGTTCCAATGTTATCATTGTGAATCAAAGTTAATCGGAGCTTGTAATTTAAAGAGCAATGACGCGTACAATTTGTCGTCTTAGCTTTTTAACTATTTGAGCCCGGGGAAAGGTCGATATGTTTAGGTTCACATGAAATTACCTTGAAACCTATATTTGATGTGGGTCTAGATGGACGAAATGCAGCGTTGCCAAATGGCACAAGCAAAAAGGATCTAGCAACCTATCTGGCAACCGCGCGTTCCTCCCATTTGAATGAATGATAAACGATCGATTCTTAATGGAGCTATAGCCACGTGACTAATCGATTGTTTCTCATGAAATCAAATTGGAAGAGTGCACTGTTGCCAGATTGCTGGATTCGCCAATTGGCATAAGCCGCCACTGAATTTGAATAAAATAGACTATAAGTTTTCCACTTCTAATTTTTCGGCCCATCTAAATCTCAAATAAAATTTGCCCAATTATTATTTTACCTAATACATGGCTTCATGGTTCATGGTTTGTGTACAATATTAAATAGGATAAACATTTCATATTCTATAATCTTTCATTTCCCACAAATCTAGCTGGAAATAAGTCAACTGTTTTTTTTTTTCGTCAGCTATTATAATTTTTTAAAAATTTTACGCCACATTTTTTTCGGACAAATATTGTTCAAAGTCAATGATTTATAACATTGGCTCAGTTAGTTTTCTTTTTTTTTTTTTTTTTTTTTTATTTTTTTTTTTTTTATAGCTTACTTTGCTCACAATATTTTGTATTCTCATTCAAAGTGCATATTTTTCTTTCTCTGTCGATCTTCTTTTGTTATTTTTGTAATCAATGAATTAAATGATTGTTTACATTAGTTTTGCCGTTTTTAATAGAAGTTTAGACGACAAAGCAGATTTCACTAAAGAATAATTGAATTTTCATTTTTTTTTTTTTTTTTTTTTTAATTTTTTTTTTTTTTATGTTCCTTCATTATAATTGTCTTTGTCATCATTTGAGGTAAAATATAAATTTATTTAACTCTTACCTAAACTTACTTTTACCGATTAAAGAAGAGATTTATGGCTCAAAATAGCGGAAGAAACTTACAGGTTTTTTTTTGATTTTTTCTGGTGCTCACTTTACACTAATCATGTATATACATTGAATTTTATGAGATTATATGTCACAATTACGAAGAAATAACATCAAAAATGAATTCAGCGACCTAAAAAACCCCCAGAAACCTAGTTTCGTTCGCCTATGTGAGTGTGGGGACTTTTGTCTAGTTAATTTTGGCGCCTGGACCATAGTGCGCCGCCGGCGCCGTCAGTGTTTACTGTTAGCTTTTGAAGTCAGCTGCTGTGATGACAGTCGGTCAAGATTATTTGAATGTGCCGTGCTAACCCCGCGAAATATCGTGCATGTGGTGGAAAGATACAGGGGTGAATAGACTGTTTTAGTAGAGCGATATATCGTATCGATTGCCGTCCGAGGGCCTCTGGTTCCAAACAAACTCTGGTTCAATGTAATTTCCCCACAAGCGAACTTTTGAACGGACATTTAGGGTATTAAATCAAACACTTAATGCTACCTTTTTGCGATTATGAATTCTACGTCCTCGAACATGCTTAATTATGCCTGGTTCCTTCAATAAAACTGCCGAAATCAATAAGATATTACAGATTAAATGTTGCATTTGTAGGTTAGAATCTCCCGAAATCCCGCCAATTCCACAACAACAACAATAACATTTGGGCGATTCCAACCTCCAAACGCATCGTTTAATCTGTAATATCTTGTTCATTTTGGCAGTATTACGGGTGGAACCAGGCAAAATTAAGCATTTTCTAGGACGTAGAAGTCATAATCGCAAAAAGGTCGCATTAATTGTTTGATTTAATAGTCTAAATTTCCGTTCAAAAATCCGTTTATGGGGAAAATGCATTGAATCAGAGTTTGTTTCGAACCAGAGGCCCGCGGTCGGCATTCGATACGATATATCGTTCTACTAAAACAGTCTATGATGTCTAGTCTTTTGTCGCAATTCGTGAGTTTATTAATGCTTTTTGGCGTTTCTGATGCTATGTCATTGTAATTGTTACGGCTTCTTACCTATGAATTGCTACTTTAAAACATACTTTAAGCGAAATGTGCAAGAGACCCATTCACTTTGACGAATCCCTTTTCTTAGCATGTAAACTAAAAAGTTGCGTTTGGATGGGACTCTGACTCTAGATCTTTCGGCCATAGTATACTTGTTTCATACAGTAGCGGAACTTAATTTTAGAAAAACGGCAAATTCCCCCTGGTGGTCGGAGCACAGAACTAACATCTTCCATTTAATTTGCATTAGACGCGACGGCCCCCCCCCCCCAAGTAGTCGGAGGAGAACAACTCAATTTTCCCATTTTATTACTCGTACATTGAAAAATGACAATCGCCAAAGCGTTCTTCAGAGTTTCGATACTGTATAGGATGAGTAATGAGTCTGTGCTTTCGGCCTATCATTCGACCGACAGCTTCTAATATTGTCAAACGCATTTATTGAGTTTTTTACACTTTCCCATTCTTTCAATCCTATTTTCATGCCATTTTACTAATCAGCAAAAGTTTTCAATAGATCTATTGCCTTTTTGTTTCTTGCAAAAATGTATAACAGTACGTCCTGTTCAACTTAACTGTAGATATCTATGACGGAGGAAACATCAAATACATACACTAATGTACTCTTTTCACGCAAATCAGCGCGCATGGTGTGAACATAAAAACCTTTCTTGAGTTTCGCAATAGCTAGAGCATCTAACAAATATGCAACCCCCCCCCTCTCTCTCTCTCTCTCTGCCACCCCTCCTTCATTCTCGGGATACTAATCGAACCGCGAACTCATCTCCATTCTGTGAGGAGCGACGACAGAGGTTTAGACGCGAAGTTAGAGCGGAGCGGGTTTTACGGGGGGAAGGATAGGGCGGGGAGTTGGCGTGCCTCATTCACGGAAACCAAAACCACGCTCCCAAGGCCCAAGGTGGTGGTGCGGGGGTGATTGGGGGGAGAGGAGGGGGTGATTGGGGGGAGAGGAGGGGGCATGATGAGGATACATGCGGGCGCGGTGTGGTGACGGTGAATGCAATTGAAAAACCTCGGGTGCCATATAATTGCACGAAGGAGCGTGCGACACAGGGCACGTGCGCAGTGTTGCCGATTTTGTAAATAATTTAATAATTAATTTAATTTTAATTTCATTAGTTTATCATTTTTTTAAATAACAATTATATCCCAATAATGGGGCTTTGGCAAATTTTTACTGCAGACAAATCTTTTACTGGGTCCAGCAATACTAATAGAGAGGATTTCTGGGACGGGATTTTGAAACAACGAGGAGCTATAGCCATGATAGGAATCTCTTATGGGAATTTTTACTCCTACCTCAGTTTCTTTGCTCCATTTTTTTTACGCTTTAAGTTTTAAAAAAAAAAAAAAAAAAAAAAACCTTAAACAAGTGGCAAAAAAGAGACAACCTTCCTTTAGCGTCGGGGTCACCAGGTGTCATGGTACCATTAATCGGCTATATTAATCACTCCTCTAGTGGTTAGTTAGTTACTCTGTGAATCTTCCTTTACAGCATAGGCAGAGCGACGAAATTAAAATGGGAATAGTGCCCAACGTCGCCATTACAATCGCGTGTTCAGAAGTATTTTGTGAGTTTAGGAGTGGATTTTGTTAGTTTTCGGTGCTATCATCGTCATTGTTGATAGAGGTTTTTTCATTTGAATGGGGCTCTTACCACTTTTCCTAAAAGATGCGACTGAATAGTTATTTTTTGCGTAAAAACTATCAAACATGACGACGAACATATAAAAATCACCACATTTACTCTCCGACTCACAAAATGCGACTTTAAAAAGAGACATATTGACAGAGCTACGCAAGTATCCAGAGAGGTTCCAATCTATTTTGAGACTTTCCTACGTGTGTTTCTGTAGAGAAAGAGATAGATGAGATGAATCTCCTGTAATACCTGAATATATCCGCCATCTTTGCTCTATCCTTAGAAACGCACAAAAGAACGTCTGAAATTCGATAGGAATCTCCCATGGTTCCCGCGTATAGCTTCACCATTACTTCTTAAATTTTAAATCATTTTGTGAGACCGGAGTGAATTTTGGAAATTTTTAATGTGCTCATCGCTAATTTCGATGGATTTTACACAATAATAACTGTTTAATCGCTTAATGCAAAAGTCGCTGTAAAATTTTGCAAAAGTCCGATTATCTCTTCTAGCTATCGATGTAAAATATGAGCTTGTGGATAATATATGAATGGAGATCAGGCAACGTAAGATATATATATATCTTACGTCTCGTGGTTTTTAGAAAAAAAACTTAAGGATAAAAAAGTTTTATTTTTTTATGCCGTATTAGATTCCAATGTCAAAACATACCCTTTCCATTTGATTTTTTCGAGATACGGGTACCCACCCCCCTAAATAACCCCCAAGGGGTGGTTTTGGGGGGCTGAAAATATTTTCATTGGATTCCTTGGGGTCGATATACCCTATGAAAGTTTTGCCCCCGAAGCTCAATTTTCGGCCGTTTTTGAGATAAAGATAGTGGACGGGTTGTCTGCCACACCCTGTATATATATATATATATATATATATATATATATATATATATATATATATATATATATATATATATATATATATATATATATATATATATATATATATATATATATATATATATATATATATATATATATATATATATATATATATATATATATATATATATATATAGAGAGAGAGAGAGAGAGAGAGAGAAAGAGAGAGAAAGAGAGAGAGAGAGAGAGAGAGAGAGAGAGGGAGAGAGAGAGAGAGAGAAACATTTCTTGGCTATGGCTTTATGGTTTCGAGAATATTAATTTTTTGGAAACTAAACAGCTAGTAAACAAGTTGAATTTCGAAGAAGCTTTGCGCGAACACAAGTTCAAAGTCGCCAGGAAGTTACGAGCGAAGAAGCGCGATACTTCACCGTAAGGTTTTTTTGTCTCTTTTAATTGTACCTGAAATCTCCAGCTCATCCAAGGAAAATGTTCATAACTACCCCATTTGACAAACTCACATTTTCAGAACCGGCGCTGTTGCCAAATGTCCGTGAAAGTTCCGAGATTTGAAACAGATTCAAATGGATCTTCCAGAGCTTTCCTTTGCGGATCCGAAAACGCAACGCCGGAGGATGACTGCACTTCAAGAGAGTGATAGCAGCTGTCTCGAGCGCAGCGAGACTAATTAGAAAGGAAGGAGAGAGATATAGAGAGGGGAAAGAGGGAGAGAGAGAGAGAGAGAGAGAGAGAGAGAGAGAGAGAGAGAGAGAGAGAGAGAGAGAGAAAGAGAGTATAATTTGAGCCAAAGAGGTCGAGGTACAGAAAGTCACTTCGTCACTCCTCACTCGTTGCAAGGTCTTCTCTCAAGCATGTCGCGTATCTCTCTCTCGCTCTCTCGCTCGCTCTCTCTCTCGCTCTCTCGCTCGCTCTCTCTCTCTCTCTCTTTCGCTCGATCTCTCTCTCTCTCCCTCTCTTTATCTCTCTCCATCTCTCCCCTTTTCATCTTCGTCACTCCGTTTATCTCTCTTGCTCTCTTGTATCACTCGACAGAGAAGCTTTCGGTTTTTCGTCACATACATATATGTTGTATCTTTATACAGCACACGTCACATACATATATGTTGTATCTTTATACAGCACACACACTCCAAGCACAAAAGCTCTATTTTGTATCCCAGAGCAAATCTAAGCATAGATGATCGGAACATGTCTCTTTACCCATTTCCACCTCTCTCTCTAACCCCTTCCTCTTCCTCTGTCGTTCTGTCACCCCCCTTCCACATCACCATCACCCATCTCCCCTATCCCTCTATCAATCCCTACCCTACCTCGCTCCCTCTTCTGATCCCCCTCTCTCTCTCTCTCTCTCTCCTTGCTCATTTCAACGCATATGTTAGAGATGGATGGAGTGATAGGGGCTAAAGTCACGTGATGACACCACAGTCTATCATTTTCTGACACGCGAGTCCAAATAGTAGTCGAAGCAACGGAGAGGTAAAACGTAAAATGGATCATTGGACCCTAACTAGTGTTGGAGAATTATGTCTGAGAGACGATTCTTATGTATTTTGGGTCGCTGAATCCGAACCTGAACTTTGGGTATGAATAAAAGGGGCGGAATGGCCGCCATTTTCCGGTAGGACGGTAAAAATCAGGTTTTTTGGCTTATTTTGCGTACAACTCGAGCGCTATTGATCGAATGCAAAAAATACTTCAGTAGAAAATTAAAGTTCGTCAAACTTACGACCAAAAAGTTTCAGACCATTATTTCAATGAAATCAAAACTGAGTGCGTTACGGAGCCACGAAAAATGGTGAAATTAGTCCAATGCAGCCGCCTTTCGCCGCGGCCACTTCACTGGCACTTCATGGCTATTAATCATGGGAAAAAAGGTGACGTCGCCAAAACCCAGCTTGTGACCCCTCTATCGATTCAGCTGGGCAAGTAGAGTCGATCCCTCTCAAAGGTTTTTTTATTTGTTGAAACTGGGGCCGCTTAGCTGGCAACTCATATGGCTATGTAACATGGTAAAAGAGGTGATGTCACCAAAACCCAGCTTGTGACCCCTCTATCGCTTCAGCTTGGCAAATGGAGGCGATCGCTCTCAAGGGGTTTTATATCTTTTGAAACTGGGGCCGCTCAACTGGCAAGTCTTTGCTTTGAAACATGAAATGGGCAAAAAGGTGATGTCCATTGTCCCCAAAACCTCGCTTGTGACCCCTCTATCAATTCAGGCTCAACCGTCCCACAGCTTAGTTACTCTTTTTCATGCATCGTCCCGCATCTTTACGCTTCTTCACGCTTCATTAATCTTCGCCACGCTCCGTCACGCTCCGCCACGATTCGTCACATTTTGTCACACTTTTTCACACCGCTCCACACTTCTCATTTTTCTACGCAAGTGGCTTATCTCTCAATATGAGGCAAAATTTGGACTTGGAAACGAGTACTAAGACCCAAATGTCAACCTTAGCGGCTGCATGCTGCATCTTCGGTAGACGCGCGGTGACTCCGTTTTTATCTTCCTTGGCCTTGAAAAATTCTTGAAAGTTTTTGGGGACACAACCACCCCCCCCCCCCCCCAATCCATTTGGAAGAGAGAGAGAGAGCGAGAGCGAGAGAGAGAGAGAGAGAGAGAGAGAGAGAGAGAGAGAGAGAGTGAGTGAGAGAGAGGGAGAGAGAGAGAGAGAGAGAGAGAGAGAGAGAGAGAGAGAGAGAGAGAGCGAGAGAGAGAGAGAGAGAGAGAGAGAGAGAGAGAGAGAGAGAGAGAGAGAGAGAGAGAGAGAGAGAGAGAGAGAGAGAGAGGGATTTCTGTGTTTGCCCGTGAACACGACACTGAAACTATCGAAGTCACGCCACTTTTCTATTCCGTTGGTTGGGGGTTAATCAACGCTCGGAATCGTTGAGGTGAAAACTTGCGCGTAACAGACTACTCATTCACAGCGAAATTAGTAGTTGGCAACAAAATGAATTTCATTTATCAATGAAGTGAACGAGCCTAGAATTGTGTGTTCTGATGCAGTTAGCTCGGTCTGCCTATTTAATGAGCGAGTCGAACTCTACGACCGCTACAATCATCCCGTTGACGCTCACTCCTCACTCCTCACTCCTCACATACGAATCGTATGGTTCAGGAAAGACCCAAGTCCTCCATCTTGACTTGAGCTCTGAAATGAAAGCTCTCTGGTATATTACAGGGCTTTTGTTAGAATTGACCTGTCGGCCCTTTAAGCAGAGAACGGGGATTTCATATTCAGTATCTGTACTTAGGGACAATGGGCCAGAAGCAGGCTCCTCCGGTATGCTTGGATGTTTACTTGCTTCGCTTAGTGCATTCGGAGACATGCATTTTTAATCACGGGAAGTTTAGCTTTGGCCGTCCCGGTCTTGATGAGGAAACAGTGTTGCCGAATTGGGGATAAATAATAAATATCCCTCGCGATCTCGCTGTAGATTTAATTTTGTATCCAGTCAGTTGTCCATCAGGGCCATTCCACGATAAATTTAACGCCCGTCACATTTTGAATCTCCTTTTTCCCGCAATTAATTAAAATAAGATGCAAAAAAATTAACTTTCAGAACTGAAGACTATTACGAGTTGAAAAGAACAAAAGTCTATGGAATCACAATTTATTTTTCCTAGTTTTTTGAAAAACATTAAGATACGAGTTAAATGAAATGACCCAACAGCACATATTATTCTACAGCAATAAAAACCCTGTAATTTTTCCATTATTCACAAGACATCAGCGGCGGCTCGTGCAATGTGGCAACAATGGATTTCCTCCATTTAAAACTGTGTAAAATAATCGATTACATGGTGAGGCGCAGCGCCTCACCTAGTATCGATCTTTTTGCATACGTTTAAATGGCAAAAGTGCACGGTTGCCAGATTGCACGAGCCGCCACTGCAAGACATTCAATCATTCAACCTCCTACAAAGCAATTTACCAAGAGTATTTCCTGTAGACTAGAACCTGCTAAATATACATCCGTTAAATGGCATCGTAATTGAACATTTGTTGAAATAAAGGACGGCGGCGTTTCACAATAAGCAATGCAAAATACATGATTCATTATACCCAAGTATATGTAACACGAACCACGAACTGTAAAAAGCTGGAAAGCCTGTATGGAGAGACAAGATTCGCTGAACTATAACCGCGCTGATGCTTTTTTGAGATAGTTAACTATTCGTACTTCCTGGTCTTGGTTTTGCCTGCATTCCAAATTGAAGGCGTACAAGTTGGAAACTTCCGCCCATGCCAAAGACATTACAAAAGGAGACGTGCCACAAGCTGCAATGTCAAATTGATTCATACTCCCTCACTCTGTCACCCCGCCCACCACTATGGCCATTGGCCGGCTTCATTCCTCGGCGTTAGTGGCCCGTCATCTTCTATAACGTCTTTGGTCCACGCAGCCTTACTTTCAGATGGAGCTCGTTTCAGAAAGGTAGGCGCACCTAGACAATAATCTTTGGCGAATTTTCAATTTCCATTCCTTCAAATAATAATAATAATAAAAAAATAAAAAATAAAAATAAATAAATAAAAAAAAAAAACTTCCCTTCGACTTACAACTTTGGATTTTAAAGCGTTCCTCAATTATAAGCTAACGCTTACTTTCATTTTCACTAGTTTTCACTTTGTACCATGAGAAATGAAGTTGAAAAATGCCAAAGATCATCGGTCTAGATTGATGATTGATGAAATCAGTTTATCTACAGAATATAATTGCAGCCATTGGTAAGGAAAAAGGGTATACAATTTAAGGAAATGCGAATTTTTATTTGAAATAAAAAAACTTGGTTCGTTTCACTTCGCTTAGTCAGCTATAAAATAAATCGGTTAAAAATTCAAGTTAGATCGAAAGCAATATAGTGGTAAACATTCGTCACCGTGTTTCAGAAAATCCATTTCAAGTTTCCAAACACGAGTTATTTACGTTCGAAACCAGCTAAAGCATTGAAAAGTATTGAGCACGCGCACTAAGATTTGTTTAATAGCGCGGGTTCTGCACAGAAAAAACGGGAAAAAACACTTTGGTAGCGCTGACAAAACCTTTGGTAGAAAAATGACCCAGCAAAAGACTTTAGTTGGTCCAACCAAATTTTTTATTCACCCAGCAAAATCTCTTCAGTTAAGCGTAAAGAACCTTTGGTTGGCTCAACTAAAGTCTTTTGCTGGGTCATTTTTCTACCAAAGGTTTTGTCAGCGCTACCAAAGTGTTTTTTTTCTGTTTTTTCTGTGTGTCATGTACCGTGAATGTCTTCATTATAATTGTCCGAAAAACAGCAATAATTATATCGAAGTATAAATTTTCGAGTTTCCTAAATCCTCCTGAATAAAATAACACAAGTAACTTTCATTTTGAAGTAGGCAAAAAAAAAAAAAAAAAATCAACCCCCCCCCCCCAAATCGATCTGGCTTATAGTGTGGCGGTGGGCACACCGGCGCTCACCCATTACTTTAATATTGGTTTTGAAGTGAAGTGTGGCTAATGATGAGGAAAGCACGGAGATTCTTGGCTCTTAGAATTAGGGATATCTAATTGAGGTACTATCACTATCTAATTGCTTTACCTGCGTATCTGAGGAAGCAGGAGTTGGCTCGTATTTCTGCAGGCGTCCACGCAATTTCTCCTCAGTTTCCTCACCTTCTCCCTCATCTCGGGGCAGTCTCTTGCTGTGCCAATGTGAATGAGCAGATCTCTGAAAAGGGCTACTTGACTATTGATCTCCGTGATTAACTGCAACCAAATCCAAAGATGATGTGTCCGTGAGAAAACATTTCCACCATTAGACAAAATAGACTCTAAGGAATACCCTACCAATACTTTATCACACCATTTTAAGGGAGACCTTCAAACCCCCTTCAATATGCTGAGGCAGACCTCTAGACCCCCTCCCCGTTAAAACTAACTTCAAAGTTAAAATTAAAAACAAAAACAAAAACCGAAAAAAATCCCTATGGGGAATCTAGAAAGAGAAACATCTGGATGTATATGGATCAATGGTTCAAAATTGTGTGAGTATACATACAGGGTGTTTCACATAACCTGCTCACTATGGTTTTCTTGAACGGGTGACGATAAAAAAATCTGAAAAAGTTTAGTCTTTGGTTAGGGCCTACCTTAAACTTTGACTGGCGATATCCCGACCGCAAAAAAAGGTATTGACTTCCGGTTTGCACTAAAATTCGTGGTTTTTATGTGCTTTTGAATGATGTATCACACAATAGGATCCGGTTTTTACTGGGTCGAAAAATGGTCTAAATCGAACTTCGATTTTCGATATATCGAATTAGAAAAATGATATCGGCCTTTTGATTGCGCCAAAATGCACAACTTTTTACGCCTTTTCGAATGAGGTATTAAAAGATAGGGGTTGCCATTTGAAAATTTTGAGAAATGGGGGTTTTCCCGCCAAAAATGTTAAGGTGCCTAAAAGTCGACTTCCGGTTTATTTGATTGTAATTTCGTATTTTTTTCTTGAAAGTACTCATCAAGTAGAGCTTTTTACATGTGCAGTTTTTTGTTTTACGACTTTTTTTGTAGGAGTTAAGAATTTTCGAAAATTGGTCCTATATCGATCTTCGACCTTCGATATCTCGAAAACGAAATAAGATATCGACTTCCGGTTTAAGCCAAAATGCTTAGAATTTTACCCTCTTTCAAACGAGGTATCACAAGATAGGGGTTGCTATTTGAAAATTTCGAGATTAGGGGGGCACCCCCCCTGAAAACCCCCCAAAAACCAAATTTTGGGTTGTGGCAGTATTTTTAAATGAAACTTCAGGTCCGAGTTACTGTAAAACCGATTTTTTCAGATTTTTTTATCGTCACCCGTTCAAGAAAACCATAGTGAGCAGGTTATGTGAAACACCCTGTATATACGGACTGAGTGACGACACACCAATTTTCATTTCATTTGGTTCAATCAATTTAATTTATTTATGTGTTTTTACAGGCTGCTGCAGATTCTCTACTAAATAAAAAGGAGAATAAAAGCAAACTTAAAAAAAAAAACAAAAACAAAAAAAAATGCGCAAAAACGCATCCTATGGTGTCACCAATGGTTTCTCTTGTCTTAACTCTCTACATGTAGCTAGACTCTAGGTAGAATCACCTATGCAGAGAATCATGTCAAGAATAAAAAAAAAACTTATAACTTTGAGGACGGAAAATTAAATGCAAGGCTTTGGGGGAATTGGAATGGTAAACGTTGCGATTTGCCCCCATGAGACCGGCAACATTGTTCATTATTTGCTGTGACTGCCTGCCTGGCCACCGGAAACGAACGATTCCCGAGAAAAACTTTGGCGAGTTTAAATAATAATTCTCTGAACGTAAAACCAAACTTTGAGCGCCCTCGATTGTTCAGACCCTTGGAGCCTTCATGCTAGCTTATTTTAAACTAAAACATATCAAATTCTAGTCAATACAGTTTAAACTGGCTTTAGTTCCCTCCGCACCTATGCTTTTTTCATCATCCAATGCCCTGTCTCCTCATTTACTTCATTTCGCTGACAAAAGCTATGACGGTTGTCAAAGCAACATGATCAAAAGCATCACGTTTAATGGACCAATCATTGGAAAATATCACGTGTTTTGCTACTTCCGTCATATAAAGCATTTAATTTCCACTCTTCAGTAGGATTGAATTCGTCGGGTAGATATCCCTGGTAAAAATGGCAAGTACAAGTTAATACAAGCTGTACTAACGTTGATACAGTTTTTGCCAACATGTACTCACTTTGTTCCAAAAGATAGTAGGAAGTTAGTAGAGCCTGTTTACCATTTTTACCAGGGATAGTAGCTCAGCTAAATTACACAACTTTTCTCTTTCATAATTTTACCTTTTCTCGATGTTTTCTACCAGTTCCATAATCCAATACACTTCACAAATCCCTATTTATAGCTTTTGCCCTGCATTTTCATCCAGTTTTCCTCCCAATCTCCTTTTTCACCCTCCATGCACTTCAAATGGTACTTTTCAAGTTGAAGATATTCCAGGCAAAAATCTATAGCAACCCGTGAAATCTAGAATTGATTCTTTTTCATATGTTAATAATATGTGTTACAGTAAAAACCTGAAATCCGTAAAAACGAGTATTTACTAGTCAAAACTAGTTTTGATGCGAACCTTTGGTAAGAAACCAAAATCGCTTATTTTTTCGGGTTTTTACTGTAGAATTTTTGTAAGGCCATCAAAAAATCAGGCCAATGTTAACTACTCTCGTAAAACTATACGTTCTATATACATAGATGTACATAAATGTGTGTCTATGTAAGTACAAGTGTTGGGCAAATAGGAGTGGAATCGATTACATGATTACTGGGTAATCGGTAAACTTCAAACCTTTGAATGGTAATTAAATGTATTTTTCACAGATACATAGTAAACCTTATAGGTTCTTTTCGATTAGATCTATAATTCTTCTGCTAATAATATGATGGGTGGCTTGTAAAAAATCAGCCCTGATTACCCTAAACTCACCTTACGGAAAAACGACAATTACGATTACTCGGTAATCGTGCAATCGATTACCACCCCAACGATCAACGACTGGGTATTTTGCCCAACTCTGGTAAGTAAAACTTGAGGTTTTTTAAACGGATTGACCGAATCTTTCATTCGAATAGATCTGCCATTTTGCGAATATTTAATGACATTCTTAAAAATAGTGATAATTACACTGGTTGAGACAAGATTACATAGCTCAGTTCAGATTATGACCATCAAAACAAGAAAATACTCTGAACTGTAACCTTTTTTCCGTCTTCATCGCTGGGGGGTCATCAAGGAGAATCGTAATCCTCATCGTCATCGCCATCGTCATCGTCATCGTCATCGTCATCGTCATCGTCATCGTCATCGTCATCGTCATCGTCATCGTCATCGTCATCGTCATCGTCATCGTCATCGTCATCGTCATCGTCATCGGATCGAATACATTACCTTACCTTACCTTATGGGTGACTTCACTGATTGATTCGTTCCGAGCCACTCATTTCGATGGAAACGGATCAGCGGATGTCAACGGTCTCAGCGGTGCTTATCACCAATTTTTCCTCTCTGAGGAGGTTGGTGATTAGGTAATCTTTGCACCTGTGTTTTGTTTGAACTGTTTACCGTTTCGCCAGTCCTTGCCTTGCAATTACAGCGGCGGCTCACTTGTATTTGTTTTTGTGTGTTTTTATTTTTTTATTTGGTTGAAAAAGGGTCTGTTAATTGGCCCGAAACGTCCCAAATTTTAATTAGTTCCAGCCTTTATCCCAATTTAAGTTGTTTTCTATATATATATATATATATATATATATATATATATATATATATATATATATATATATATATATATATATATATATATATATATATATATATATATATATATATATATATATATATATATATATATATATATATATATATATATATATATATAAAACAATAATAAATGAGCTGTTCAGCCAAAATAAAACAAATAAAAAGGGGAAAATTAAATCATAATAAAAATAATAAAATGATCCGACCTTTAATTGTGATGTTATTTTATTGTTTTTAACGTTTCGACGTCCATACGCCTTCTTCAGAAAAATTATACAAAATAAACATAGCCAAAACAAAGGAACAAACTAAGAAATAAGTAATAAACACAAACTAAGAAATAAACAAAAGAACATAATTGCACATGATAAAAATGGGAAACAATCAAGTGGAAAAGCAATAAAGAATTAAAAAGTAAATGAATAACCAATGAATAACCATGAATAACCATGCTTTTCCACTTGATTGTTTCCCATTTTTATCATGTGCAATTATGTTCTTTTGTTTATTTCTTAGTTTGTGTTTATTACTTATTTCTTAGTTTGTTCCTTTGTTTTGGCTATGTTTATTTTGTATAATTTTTCTGAAGAAGGCGTATGGACGTCGAAACGTTAAAAAAAATAAAATAACATCACAATTAAAGGTCGGATCATTTTATTATTTTTATTATGATTTAATTTTCCCCTTTTTATTTGAATTATTTTTGGCTGAACAGCTCATTTTTATTGTTTTATATATATATATATATATATATATATATATATATATATATATATATATATATATATATATATATATATATATATATATATATGTTATTAAAGCCAAGAAAAAAGAAAAAAAAATCATATTAACAAATATGAAAGTAATAGTTAAAAACTGAAGGGAGAGAGAGTTCAACTCAGGCAGTGCAACAGAAAGCATGAGCGAGGACAGCCTGATGAGGACAGCCTGAGTTCACGTGATGAGTCCTAACAAGGACGAAACCGCGTGATGCTCTCGAACGCTGTCCTCGCTCATGCTTTCTGTTGCACTGCCTGAGTTCAACTCTCTCCCCCTTTAGTTTTTTAACTATTACTTTCATATTTTTTAATATGATTTTTTTCTTTTTTCTTGGCTTTATTACCTCAGCTGATGAGTTTGTCCAACTCTAAAGCATTGTCTATACCATGTGGCTAAAGTATGTTGTTTGGTATATTATTAAATATGTATAATATATTAAATATTCATACAGGGTGTTTTTTTTATCTCCCCCCCCCCTGGTTTTTTTTCTTGCTAATTGAGATAAAATGTTGCGATTTGGACTATTCTTCATCATTTTGGCTGAATTTTCTTTTTTTGGGGTCGAAACCCCCCCAGCCCCCCTAGGGGGGCCCTAGGGTGTTGCTTATTTTTTAGAATTGTTCGGATTGAGCCTTCCAACCGCTAAAAACGTTCTATGTCGACTCAAAACACACCCATTTCAAGGATTTTGAAAAATTTTAAAATTTAGGGGGCGCTCAAAGGGCCTAAAGGGGTTAAGTGCAAATTTTTCGAAAAATGGCATTAGACATATCAATCCTAGCTGCAAATAGCGAGTTACTGCCCTAAAGGGCCAAAATTTTAACCGTTTTTGCTAATTCTTAAGCGTTAAGCTGTTATCGCTATTTTTATGGCTCGCGTAGTTGGCTGATTACGCGCTTCGAACCTCAAACGCACGTGATGCGCTAGGCGCGGCGGCCCCAAGGTGTCCCGAAACAACGAAAGTTTCGAATTTTTTTGTTTTCACCGCTCTTAATCAATGTGCCCTTAATGGAGCAGGCCACCCCCTGCAAAACTTTAGCTCATTTGATTGATATTTGAGGTGGCGCATCGCGTTTTCTGTCTTATGCGTAATTGCGATTTCGTATTTTCGCTTTTTTTGCTGATTTGGCGATTTTTTTTTCGAGCACTTACAATCAACACAAAATGTTCGAATTTTGTGTACTCGCACTGTTCCAGTAGTACTTTAAGAAAAAATTATCCATGTTTGACTCAAAACCCCGGATTTTTTGGAAGCTTGCCTCAAAAAACACTCGGAATTACATTCAACGAATTTTTTGTCTCATCCGCGCGTTTTTGTGTTTGACACTTTCAAATATAAATTAAAAGATTCAAACTTTTGGGTTTGAGTATTTTTTCCTTCTTTTTTTTTGCGGAACTATCAGTTAAAAATATTGGTCTTGGCTCAGGGCCTCGTGAACCTTTCAGTAGTGCCCTGAAGTACCCTGGAAATCACATTATTTTGACGAATTTTAAATGCATTTCCCATTTTCGTCCGGCCCTTTGACTCTTCTTATAGGAATCTAGTGAATTTTAACAAGAATAGACTGTGTGAAATAATTATTAATATGTCCAGTGCATGAGCTTTAAATTACTTTCGAAGTATTTTGACATCCACCTTCCCCCCTTCATTGTACTTTTATATTAAAAGATAAACCCTTTTAAATCATGTATGATATACTTTCATGGACTATGGGTGTGGTTCATGGGAGGGATTTAATTTGGAGGACTATGAGATATCATCAATGAGTATATCCTACATGCAAATTTACAGCTCACGCACTTGTTAAAATTCACTAGATTCCTATAAGAAGAGTCAAAGGGCCGGACGAAAATGGGAAATGCATTTAAAATTCGTCAAAATAATGTGATTTCCAGGGTACTTCAGGGCACTACTGAAAGGTTCACGAGGCCCTGAGCCAAGACCAATATTTTTAACTGATAGTTCCGCAAAAAAAAAGAAGGAAAAAATACTCAAACCCAAAAGTTTGAATCTTTTAATTTATATTTGAAAGTGTCAAACACAAAAACGCGCGGATAAGACAAAAAATTCGTTGAATGTAATTCCGAGTGTTTTTTGAGGCAGGCTTCCAAAAAATCCGGGGTTTTGAGTCAAACATGGATAATTTTTTCTTAAAGTACTACTGGAACAGTGCGAGTACACAAAATTTGAACATTTTGTGTTGATTGTAAGTGCTCGAAAAAAAAAATCGCCAAATCAGCAAAAAAAGCAAAAATACGAAATCGCAATTACGCATAAGACAGAAAACGCGATGCGCCACCTCAAATATCAATCAAATGAGCTAAAGTTTTGCAGGGGGTGGCCTGCTCCATTAAGGGCACATTGATTAAGAGCGGTGAAAACAAAAAAATTCGAAACTTTCGTTGTTTCGGGACACCTTGGGGCCGCCGCGCCTAGCGCATCACGTGCGTTTGAGGTTCGAAGCGCGTAATCAGCCAACTACGCGAGCCATAAAAATAGCGATAACAGCTTAACGCTTAAGAATTAGCAAAAACGGTTAAAATTTTGGCCCTTTAGGGTAGTAACTCGCTATTTGCAGCTAGGATTGATATGTCTAATGCCATTTTTCGAAAAATTTGCACTTAACCCCTTTAGGCCCTTTGAGCGCCCCCTAAATTTTAAAATTTTTCAAAATCCTTGAAATGGGTGTGTTTTGAGTCGACATAGAACGTTTTTAGCGGTTGGAAGGCTCAATCCGAACAATTCTAAAAAATAAGCAACACCTTAGGGGGCCCCCAGGGGGACTATCTCAAAAATTTCAAATGGCAACCCCTATCTTGTGATACATCGTTCGAAAGGACATAAAATTCTAAGACTTTTGGCGCAAACCGGAAGTTGATATCGTTTTTCGTTTTCGATATATCGAATTTCAAAGTTCGATTTGGACCCATTTTCAAAAAATCGTTACTCCACTTTGGAAAGTCGGAATTAAAAAAACTATGGGTCCAAAATACTCTAAAAAGCAAGTACTTTTCAGATAACGAAATGGTTTTGACATAAAATTTGATTTTAGAGCCCCAAATTTTTTTTAAAAATTTTGCCCCTAAAAGTGGCTATCTTGAAAATTCCCTTCCACGACCCTTATTGAATGATGCGTCGATCAAAAAAGCATAAAAAACTGAACATTTTGGTGCAATCCGGATATCGATATCGTTTTTCGTATTCGAGATATCGAATTTTGAAGATAGGCGAAAATTGAATTTTTAATATTCGATATCTCGAATACGAAAAACGATATCGATATCCGGATTGCACCAAAATGTTCAGTTTTTTATGCTTTTTTGATCGACGCATCATTCAATAAGGGTCGTGGAAGGGAATTTTCAAGATAGCCACTTTTAGGGGCAAAATTTTTAAAAAAAATTTGGGGCTCTAAAATCAAATTTTATGTCAAAACCATTTCGTTATCTGAAAAGTACTTGCTTTTTAGAGTATTTTGGTTCCATAGTTTTTTTTAATTCCGACTTTCCAAAGTGGAGTAACGATTTTTTGAAAATGGGTCCAAATCGAACTTTGAAATTCGATATATCGAAAACGAAAAACGATATCAACTTCCGGTTTGCGCCAAAAGTCTTAGAATTTTATGCCCTTTCGAACGATGTATCACAAGATAGGGGTTGCCATTTGAAATTTTTGAGATAGCCCCCCTGGGGGCCCCCCTAGGGGGGCTGGGGGGGTTTCGACCCCAAAAAAAGAAAATTCAGCCAAAATGATGAAGAATAGTCCAAACCGCAACATTTTATCTCAATTAGCAAGAAAAAAAACCAGGGGGGGGGGAGATAAAAAAAACACCCTGTATACACTTATACAGGGACTCTAGGGTGGCTGGCTTATTTTGAATCGTGCGATGGCTGGCTTATTTTGAATCGCGCGGTGGCTGGCTTATTTCAAGGTCAACGAAATGAGTTTATACAGAGCCTTATGGAAGTATGACGCTTCCATTACGAAGTAATCTATATTCTATGACCTGACTTTAAAATACTTGTACAAATATTTTAATAATTTAACAACGATTCCAATTATTGAGAAAAAATTACAGATAAGCGGATTTCAGAGCATCATAGTCGTAAAGCGAAGTGAACTTGTGTAATCGTTCCTCCACCGGTGGAATCATCGGTGAATTGAAAATGCCATTATTAAATGTACACGAAGCAGCAGTTCCTGCATTTGAATTACTACGCACCAAGGAGATCTTTGTGGTGAAACATCACAGCCATGATGGTCTGAGCACCCCAACGAATTCATATGAATGTAATGGGTCTGTTGCACACTTTGGCTTTAGCGTTTTAAAGTATCAATTCCTATGTAAAAAGCCGAGAAAATAACAATGGCAGCATCAGAAAACACTAAAATTCAGTATTAAACTCACAAATTGCGAAAAACACTAGACACTATTCACCCCTGTATCTTTCCACCACGTGCACGATATTTCGCGAAATTAGCGCGGCACATTCAAATAATCACGGCCGACTGTCATTACAGCTGACTTCATAAACAAATAAACAGTAAACACTGACGGCGTCTGTTCGAATTCTTACGTTTCAAAGGTTGTGAAAGGTATACGGAGACCGATAATTGTGTCGAAAACTTATCAAAATGAAACAATAACTCAAAGGAGATCCAAGGATGATTCCAACTTCGATCATCATGCTTGGAACTCATGTGTGTTATTGTTTCATTTTGATAAGTTTTCGACACAAATATCGGTCTCCGTACCTTTCACAACCTTTTGTGAGGAATTGAGGATATTGAAACGTAAGAATTCGAACAGACGTCGTCAGTGTTTACTGTTTATTTGTTTATGAAGTCAGCTGTGATGACAGTCGGCCGTGATTATTTGAATGTGCCGCGCTAATTTCGCAAAATATCGTGCACGTGGTGGAAAGATACAGGGGTGAATAGTGTCTAGTGTTTTTCGCAATTTGTGAGTTTAATACTGAATTTTAGTGTTTTCTGATGCTGCTATTGTTATTTTCTCGGTTTTTTACATAGGAATTGATACTTTTAAACGCTGTAGCCGAAGTGTGCAACAGACCCATTCCAGGAAGCTCTTCGTGAACGATTCTTCAACTTCTCGTTCATCAATACCGGATATAATAATAATATGAGTCAGATATTTTTATTTGTTGCCTCGGAAGTTTTTAATTCCTTTGAACCGTTGGTGCCTCGTTGCTTCGACTCCTTTACTCTACATTTTCTTTTTATTGTTTGAAAGAACAATGAATAATCCCAAAGGTTTTGGAGAGCTAGAAATAAATAAATAATAATACAAATAATAATGAAATTCCAGCATTCATTCGAGGAAATCGAAGACTATCACTAAACTTAACAATTGTTGTCGATGAAAATAATGGAACCATTGTGTATGAGCTCAAGGTAAAAATTTAACTGCTCGACGGCGAAATTTGTAAAAGTATGATATTCCATGCAGTATAGAGTGTTCGTAGCACTTGAAGTTTGAATGTCGAAAAATTAGCAAATAAAACTTAAAACAATAGAAATAGGAAATAAAAGGTTTTTTTCTCTCGTTTATACTAAATAACCTGAGTTTTCTCTCCACTTTTTCCTCTCCCGCTCCCTCTCTCTCTTTCTCTCTTCCCCCCACTTTCTCTCCTTTCTTTTTACTTTTGAGACCTAAGAGCAGTGCATGGAAAGAAATTCGCTCTCATTAATCTCCGTGGAAAGAATTCTCCAGAGTATTTCATCGATGCAGGAAAGATTACTATATAGGGTGAGCTAGGATCCCTATACAGGATGTTGACAAACTGTTCCCGAATAATTCAGGGGCGAATTTTACAAGTCAAAATAAGACTTTTGTTTCCTATAAACATGTGTCCGAAAACGCCCCCCTATGGAGCTACAGCCCCCAAAGTTCTAAAAAAAGTGACGGTTTTTTTGGAATAGCTACCACTATTATGAACCAAATGTCCTAAAAATTGGTGTCTCACAGTAATTGTACATGTAAAATCCAATAATGACCGCGAGAAATTCAGAAATTGAGTCTGACTGTACTTTTCACGCAATCTCGTACCTTTAACGGCACGAATTTTATGTTACGGATTAAAAATTTGAAAAATAATTATCGAAATTGGATGCGAAAAACCCTTAGAAAGATTTTTGGTCTTCCTTGTTTCTCTCGATACGACACGTTTTAAGCGAGATAATCGCTGCACAGTGTGGAAAATTAGCGCTTTTACCTTGAAAAGCGGCAATGAGTATGCAACCCGCCTCTCCGCTGCTTCTTCGGGCCGGCCGCTATGGTAAAAGCGCTGACTTTTTCACACTGTGCAGCGATTATCTCGCTTAAAACGTGTCGTATCGAGAGAAACAAGGAGGACCAAAAATCTTTCTAAGGGTTTTTCGCATCTGCTTTCGGTAATTATTCTTCAAATTTTTAATCCGTAACATAAAATTCGTGCCGTTGAAGGTACGAGTTTGCATGAAAAGTACAGTCAGACTCAGTTTTTGAATTTCTCGAGATCATTAATGGATTTTACACGTAAAATTACTGAAAGACACCAATTTTTAGGACATTTGGTTCATAATGGTTGTAGTTATTCCAAAAAAACCGTACATTTTTTAAAACTTTGGGGGGGGCAAAAGGGGGGCATTTTCGGACACATGTTTATCGAAAAAAACGTCTTATTTTGACCTGCAGAATCCGCTCCTGAAATATTCGGGAACAGTTTTTCAACGCCCTGTATATGAAAGAGTCAAGACGCACGTGAACAGAAGTGAAGAAGAAGAAGGGGTCTGAGGAGCCTGGAGGTGCGCCTCTTGTTTACATTTTTATCCAACGATCTTCCCGACAAAGATTATTTATACATGTATTCGTGTGTAAGTAATCTTTGTTAGGTCAACCTAACCTTCAATTCCCGTTAGCTGCACTACCTGTTTTAATTTGCAGTGTAGAGTGTAATGCGTGAACTTTATTCTGTTATGAACATACTTTCATCGATCTAAATAGAAAATTTCATCAGTACAACCTGAAAATGCCGAGAGTTTCCTCAAAGCCGGGCAGCGGGGAAGATGATTCCATGAAGATGCAAACAAAAGGCGCGCCTCCAGGCTTCACAGACCCCTTCTTCTTCTTCAGGTTTCATCCGCGAATCAGACAATCAGAGATGGAACCCTCGTATGGCGAGACTCTTTCATATACATATAGGGACTCTAGGGTGAGCCAGAGCACCCATACCAGGCATTTTTCTCAAAAACTACTGAACCAAAAGATTTGAAACAAAAAAAGGCAGATGGGTAATCCACCCCTAATTTTTCATTTTTGATGTTTTCAAAAGCCCCCGACAGCCCCTTGGGGCGCATTTGGGAGGGTTCAAACACACTTTTCAAGTTTTCTCGAAAAAATCTCCCATAGAGGTATAAAAATTAGTTTATATTCTTAAATTAGAGGCAATGACCGACATTTTTGCATTTTTTTTGAGTTATGGGGGATTTTTGGAAATTTTTTGAATCGGCCCTTTTGGCCACCCTGTTGAGAATTTTTTAAAAATTGTTACAGAGTCTGAAAGAACAGATCAAGACCTTTCGATTGATGTGTCACATGTTACCTTAAAAATGAAAAATAAGGTGTTTTTTTTTGCCAAATCAAAATTTGTGGGCTTAGTTGGCTCATATCGTGGAATCGCGCCAATTCCAATATCCAATGTGTCGGGGGCTTTTGAAAATATCAAAAATGAAAAATTTGGGGTTGATTCAGTATCTAACTTTTTTATTTTAAATCATTTGGTTCAGTAGTTTTCGAGAAAAATGCCTGGTACGTACGGGTGCTCTGGCTCAACCAGTATATCCTGTGTTGTTGTATAAATATAAACATTCTGGAAATGATAGCTTTTCACAATCTTTTCTGCGCCAATGCAATACTCCGGAGAGCTCTATAACTTTACTGAAGGCCGAGAGAGGCCTTCTAATCATGATCTGCTGTTGATTAAATCAAAACACAGCTTTTGTTTGTTTCCTTGGGGCTTCTCAAGGTTCTATGGGACACGCTGTATTGGTGTCACAGGGATGATGCGTTGATGAAAGATGTGATAAAATAGGAAATGATCGATTTGATGGACGAAGCTGAGGGTAAAAATCTAGTATGAATCATTACGTATGATTGATTGACGAGTTGAAAAAAAAAAGAAAAAAAAAAAAAAAACCCTGTCAACTTAATGTTCGAAAATCGGTAATTGTATTAAGGTGGCACTCATTGTATATTCAAGACAAATTATATGGGAAAACGCGCTATAGAACTTTGCTGTGGTTATTTCTCACGTTCACTTGAAAACTGGGCTTGGAGCAAAAACTCGTCCATCGAGCAAAACTTTGAAAGTTAGATTTTCGTGGTGGCTGCAAAAAAGAAGGAAGGAAAAAAGAAAAGTTTTCTCTGGAATCCCTCTTCGCATTATGTGAATCTCTGGAGAGTCAAAGTTCGATGAATCCTTGGGTTTTTACTTGCGGCACCCGTCTCCCTGTGCGCGCTTCCACCACGCCACACAGTAGGTTGGATAGGCGGATTTGTGTGGCCAACAATCAACAAATCAATCGTTCCGCCCCATAGCACTATGGTCTGGGATCGTCAGAAACCACAAATCAGAATGTAAAATCATGAATTTTTATCAGGTTTAAACTCTCAAGAGTCAAGACTAATTGAAAGACAAGCGCGCGTGAGAACACACTGAAAAAAATAAATAGTTAAAAAAGTACAGAACAAAATGATTTGCTAAATTAACCTATAATTTTGTTAAATTAACAACTCAAATGCTAAATCAGCAATTCATTTTGGTAGCTTAACAACTAACTTTGCCCAACCAGCAAATTAAATAGTAAAAATAACAATTTTTATGCTGGAATAACAAATTAGTAAGTAAAATCAGCAATTTATTTTGCTGAAATAACAAGCTGAATTGTTAGATCAACTAGTTGGATTAAGTTCTATATTTTTTTAACGATTTAAAATTGCTAAATTGACAATGTCTATTTTGATAAAAGAACACCATTTTGTGGTTGATTCAACAACCACTTTTTGTAAACTCAAAAAATAAATTGTTAACCCTGGTTGATTTATTAACTTTTAATTTTTGTTAAATCAGCAAATTTTGAATTGTTGCTTTAACAATTGATGGTTTTCAGCTGGAAGCAGAGAACATTTTTAACAAAGACATTTAATAAACCCAGTATTGCCGTTGAAAAGTTTTAAATTAAGCTTAAAAAGTACAAAACGATGATTTTTGATGACTTTGTATTTTATTACTTTTTGGCCACTTTTTTTTCGATCTCAGACCAAAATTCATATTTTCCCCTATAGAAGGCGTTCTGTTATAACATATGGATTCTCCTGAAACTGTCTAAAAAATTGACATTCGCATGAATTTATATGGGAAAAAGTCATTCGATTCACAAGCAAACGCCTAAGATTTATAAAATCACGCCATCATAATTCAGCACTGAAAGAGTTCAAATCACTGATAATGATTGGTTGAAAGGTGTTTTTTATTGTTTTGTTTTTTTGTTTTTTTGCGAGCTGACCGTTTACTTCAAGTGAAACCAATAGTTATAAGACTGCCTGTGAGTATGGAATCACCATTTAATCGTAAAGTTCAAATCTCCAATTTCATCATGAAAAACGAAGGTGGAAAAACGTGGTGCAACAAAACAAAGTTTTTCAAGCGTGCCATACGAAGTATATGGCAAGCTTCATACTCTCGTTTCGCTGTATACATACAATGAATAATACAGGTTGTTCCCGGTTTAACGTCGGAAACATTTTGGGCTGATTAATCAAGTCAAAATAATACTTTTTTTCCCTATAAACATGGCCCTTAAAATGCTTCATTTTGGAGCTACGATTTTTCAAAGTTGTCCAAAACTATTCGTTTTTTTTCAATTCTGGCGGAAGTTCTCAATAAAATTGCACCAAATTTGGTCACCAGACGTCACTCTTAGTGTAAAATTCATTTTTTGTGTTGAAAATTTTATCGAATGGGTCCAAAGGGTGTTTTTGAGGGGGTGTTGAACTTAAATTTGATTTTTTTTTAGTTTGACGTAATTTTTTTGAAAATCTAACTGCATATCAAAATAGTACAAATTAAAAGGAACAATAAAACGTCCTCCTTCTTTTTTGTCCTAAGATGAATATTTTTAGGAGAAAAATGACTTTGAAGTTTTGGCCTCTGCGCGGGTATAACCTGCAAATTGAAGGCGCAACTTCTGAACGGGTGCGGCGGCCGCTGCTTCAAAACAATGTTTACCATCACGCGCTGCCGCGCCGCGGCGCTGTCGAGGCGCGTCACATTGGACCTGTCAGCGTGTGTTTCTTACCTCTTTTACAACTTCTGTAGGACGCCAATAAGTGTATCATGCTCTTTCTATATAATATGAATTTTTGATTAGACACATTAGTGAGAGAATTAAATAAAGAAACAATGCAATGAGAACAGTAAACATACCCTTAGTTCCCCTTCACCCCCGAGCTCAATATCATAAAGCCGCATTGAAAGTTACAATTTGTATTTATTTATTCAATTTTTGTTTTTTGTTTTTGTTTTTTTTTCTTTTTACACATGATAAGCAATAATTTATAACAATTGTTCAAAATGGAAACCCCTTTGGCGGATACACAAATTACATCTATCAATAACGGAGGCAGTCGCATTAATTCAATAATGTAGTCAGTTGTGGAGACAGTAATTTGTGTATCCGCCAACGGGGTTTCCATTTTGAACAGTCGTTATAAAGTATTGCTTATTATGTGTAAAAAGAAAAAAAAAAACAAAAGCAAAAAACAAAAATTGAATGAATAAATACAAATTGTAACTTTCAATGCAACTTTATGATATTGAGCTCGGGGGTGAAGGGGAACTAAGGGTATGTTTACTGTTCTCATTGCATTGTTTCTTTATTTAATTCTCTCACTAATTTATCTAATCAAAAATTCATTTTATACAGAAAGAGCATGATACACTTATTGGCATCCTACAGAAGTTGTAAAAGAGGTAAGAAACACACTCTGCCAGGTCCAATGTGACGCGCCTCGACAGCGCCGCGGCGCACTATGGTCCACAAGTCCGATTTAGGAAAACATCAGTTGCATTAAAATCGTCCAATATCTTGAAAACAGCTCATCTGACATCAAAAATGGTTATCACAAAAAAGTTAAAACGGTTTACGTTCTATCTTTTTTGTAATACCCAGTTTTGGTGTCAGATGAGCCGTTTTCAAGATATTGGACGATTTTAATGCAAACTGATGTCTTCCTAAATCGGACTTCTGGACCATAGTGCGGCGCGGCAGCGCGTGATGGTAAACATTGTTTTGGAGCAGCGGCCGCCGCGCCCGTTCAGAAGTTGCGCCTTCAATGTGCAGGTTATACCCGCGCAGAGGCCATAACTTCAAAGTCATTTTTCTCCTAAAAATATTCATCTTAGGACAAAAAAGAAGGAGGCCATTTTTTTGTTCCTTTTACAGTTTGTACTATTTAGATACGCGCATTTAGGTTTTCAAAAAAAATACGTCAAACTAAAAAAAAAATCAAATTTAAATTCAGCACCCCCTTAAAAACACCCTTTGGACCCATTCGATAAAATTTTCAACACAAAAAATGAATTTTACTCTAAAAGTCACGTCTGGTGACCAAATTTGGTGCAATTTTATTGAGAACTTCCGCCACAATTAAAAAAAACGAAAAGTTTTGGACAACTTTGAAAAATCGTAGCTCCAAAATGAAGCATTTTAAGGGCCATGTTTATAAGAAACTAGCCGTTCCAAGCACCCTACGGGCGCCCTCCACGGCCAGCATTCTAGGGTTACGGGTAGTTGGTAGTTGGTAAAAAATGATAAAATGAAACGGAGTATTGGTGCTGAGAATTAAAGAGATGAAAATGTAAGAATGTGAGCGCAAAGCGCTTGTACTTTCTTGTATTAAATAAATAAATAAAAAAAAAAGATATTGCCGGGCAATGTGTAAAAAGAACTAATAAGACGCGGAGGATACCAAAATAAAAGCGTTGAAAATCGAAGAGGAATTATAAAAGAGAAGCGAGTGCTTAAAGCTGGTTACATATAACGGTGACAATCCACGGAAAAAATAAATGCACAATGCACTAAGAATGTTTTCTTAAAAAAAAAAAAAAAAAAAAAAAAAAAAAAAAAAAAAAAAAAAAAAAAAAAAAAATATTAAATCAAGACTATACTGCAAAATATTAGGAACGTTATTCAACGATCCCGAGTGATATAAGTCGAAATGATAAAAATTTAAAGAATAAAATGAAAAGAGAAGAAAGAAGAAGAAAGGCAAACAAATGGTTAATACGAAGAATGGGAGTGCGTTAGTCGAGAGAGATGAGCGTCCGTAAGGAGTGAGAGAGAAGGTTGCGGGTACGGGCGAGCGACAGAAAAATTTTGGAGAAAGAACGAAGTAATCAGTGCGCAAGAGATGACCGACGAACGAACCACCCCCCTTCACCGCTCTCGCTGTTCTGACTCAAGGTATATGGAAGAACAGGTATGGACAGGAGGCGGGGTTTAAGGGGCTTTCGAGTTTTCCCGCCAAATGATGACGACACGCTTGCTTAGGCGATGACGTAGCCGTCACCTACTGCAGTAGCGAGAGATGGGGGTAGGCGAATTTTATCGCGACCGTCTAGAACATCTTAGCCGTCACCTACTGAGATAGACTCCGCCTCCTGTCCATACCTGTTCTTCCATATACTTTGGTACTGACTCGTCAACTGATAAGGTGAGACTCTGCCGAGCGTAGAGTGGAGGGGAGGGGCAGATCAGAGAATCCAGCTCAGGCGATGGCGCGGAGCATCACGTCACCTCGCTGTTCGTGCGTCGTGCGAAAATGAGTTTTCACTCTTATTTTAAAATTCTATTTGCGACGCTCACAGACAACTTTTTAGAAAACTAATTCAACAGATTTTTTCTAAATACCCTAAGGAATCATCGTGTCAAATTTGAGGGAAATCGCTTCGGCCAATTTTCGGGAAATAGAAAAAACATTTTGGAGGGACGTCAGCTTTATATATATAATAAAAGTCTTATTTTGACTTGATTAATCGGCCCAAAATGTTTTCGACGTTAAACCTGAAACACCCTGTATATTACAGTGTAAGAGGCGCCCTCTGGTGGCCGTGTGTGTTTTGGAGATTTAGTTTTCAGGATATGAATCAAAAATTAAATGCTCGGGTCGTATTGTGTATTTTAGAGAAACTTTTGAGTACGTACAATCACACACTCAGACACGTTTAAATTTTTTTTTGGGAGTCATTTGATGCCTTCGCCGTTTTTATTTTGTTTTTTTAGACTTTCCCGTTGTGATATCAGGGCTGACTTCAGTAGTCTTTGATTTGTCTTCGATGCACACACACACAGATTGGTAAGGGTGTTGGTGGCTTCGTCGCACACACACAGAAAATATACTGAGTTTACACACACAAGCTAGAGCTCACCCTTCTTAGATTTTGACAGTTTTATGATTGACCCCGCTATTCAAACCCAGACTTCATAGCCCAGCATCTCTACGTTGTAAACCGACAAGTGAGAGAGACTAGAGACTGACGCTGCCTCTCTCTATTCGCGCATACGCACACGATAGTTTTTTAAGCGTGCCATACGAAGTATATGGCAAGCTTTTTACTCTCGTTTTGCTGTATACAATGAATAATATAATACAGTGAAAGAGGCGCCCTCTGGTGGCCGTGTGTGTTTTGGAGATTTCGTTTTCAGGATATGAATCAAAACTCACATGATCGGGTTGTACTGTGTATTTTCGAGAGATTTTTGAGTATGTTAAATCAAACACTTTTTCACGAATAATTTTTTTGTTTTGGAGTCATTTGATGCTTTCACCGATTTTATTTTGTTGTTTTAAGGGGCCCCGTTTTAGATTCCTGAGCTGACTTTAGTTGTTTTTGATTTGCCTTCGATGCACACACACACACAGATTGCGCAAGTGTTTAGTGGCTTCGTCGCACAAACACAGAAAATATACTGAGTTTACACACACAAGCTAGAGCTCACCCTACTCAGATTTTGACAGTTATATGACTGACTCCGCTATTCAAAACCCAGACTTCATAGCCCAGCATCGGTGCGTCGCAAACCGACGAGTGAGAGAGACTAGAGATTGATGGTGCCTCTCTCTATTATTTGCGCCTGCGTGCACGACAGTTTTTTTTACTCACAATCAGATCCGCTCTTCTCTAGGAGTTTTATTCACTGAAGACTGGTTGTGAGTGCTCACCGCGTTGCTACCGCAGCGCTCCTGCAATCACTCTGCGGCAAAGAGAGGAACTTCCAGCAAGACCAGATTGCATCCCTTTACAAAAGGCTTATTTCTTCCCCTTCAGTCAGCTACCACCAGCTCTGAGGACTAAGAGCTCATGCTTTGGATCGGGAGAGCGCCGGCTTGAATTCTGCTAGTGCCTGTTTTATTATACTTATCGGCTATCTCCGATCTTTTTCCCCCTCCCAGTATTCGCACCAGTGATCAGCCCCTGTTAATTTATAGAGTTGAAAAATTGGGTTTAGTTTAATTAATGGACCATTCACTATTACCCTCCTCTTAGCCCCCTCTCATAAAAACTCTCTTCCGAATTTTTTTTTCGGTTAAAATTTAATTTTACAAAAGACCGGATGATATTGCGCGCGGATCCGCCCGAAGGCTCCCTGGAAACTGCCACATTTGGTTTTATGTCAGGATTTTTACGTTCGGTCGAGAGTCCCTAGTAGAAATAAACCTCAAGGATTCTCAAGAACCCTCAACGGTTTTTGAGGGTACCCTCAAAAATCATGAGGTTACCCTCAAGATTCTTGAGGGCCCTCAAACATTCTTGAGGGCGCCATCAAAATCCTTTGAGGGTGCCCTCAAAAATCATGAGGACACCCTCAAGATTCTTGAGGGCCCAAAATATTGTTGAGGGTGCCCTCAAAATCTTTTGAGGGCAATGAAGACACCACCAAGATTCTTGAGGGCCCTCAAACATTGTTGAGGGCGCCATCAAAATCTTTTGAGGGCGACCTCAAAAATCACGATTACGCCCTCAAGGTCTTGAAAACCAATAACAACTGTTTGATGACGCCCTCAAAATGATGATGCAACGTTTGAACGTTCTCCCAAGCTTGAGGACCATCAACAATTGTTGAGGATGACAGCTGATATAATGTCCTCAGAGACCTGTGGACATCATTATCAAGTGATATGATGACAAGGAAGCATAAAATGTGCGATCCTAAGATTCTTGGATCCCAATCCAGGGTGAGTGTGGTATTTTTTTCATGAAACAAGTGAATGATTTTTGAATGTTAATTTTTTTGCCTCCTGTGAAGTGTAACAGAATCAATTACATAACCTCCAGGCGCCACTAAAGTTCAAGAATCGATTACATAACTTCCAGGGGCTGGAACAGTGTAATAAAATCAATTACCTAACCTCCCGGCGCCACAAAAGCTCAATAATCCATGACATAACTTCCAGGGGCTGGAGAAGTGTAATAGAATCAATTACATAACATCCAGGCGCCACAAAAGCTCAATACACCATTACATAACTTCCAGGGGCTGGATAAGTGTGAAGGAGACCATTACATAACCTCCAGGCGCTAAATGAGCTCAAGAATCCATTACATAACTTCCAGGGGCGAGAGAAGTGTAATAGAAGCAATTACCTAACTTCCAGGCGCCACAAATGCTCAATAATCCATTACATAACTTCCAGGGGCTGGAGAAATGTGATAGAATTAATTACCTAACATCCAAGTGCCACAAAAGCTCAAAAATCCATTACATAACTTCCAGGGGCTGGAGAAGTGTAATTAAATCAATATACATAACCTCCAGGCGCCACAAAAGCTCAAGAATCCATTACATAACTTCCAGGGGCTGGAGAAGTGTAAAGGAGACCGTTACATAACCTCCAGGCGCTAAATAAGCTCAAGAATGCATTACGTATTTTCTAGGGTTCCAGTTCAAAATTAAAATCAGTGTGACTCCACTATCAAACACTGTTTCGTTTATCCAGTTTCCCTGGTAAACATTTTAGCAACACAGCACCATGACCGATGTTGTGATCGGCTTCATGACCGATGAAGCTGGCACTATGTTTTCCATGGTGCTCATGGTGCTATGATGCACTGGCACCATGACCGATGGTGCTAGCACCATGATACAAAGAAAAATTAAAGTTTTCGTATTTTGTTTATTTAATTTTAGAAATCCGATAGCAGATTCGGATTCCTCGACCAAAAATACACGAGGACACCAAGTTTCACGCCAATCGGACAAAAACAAAGCGTATTTTCTTTTCAGACGTCCGCGCAACCTTATATACCCGAATTTCGTCTCCTATCACCAACTGTCAGAACAGTGTATCGGTTAGGGTGTAGGACTAGGGATCGGAAGGTTACGGGTTCGAATCCCGGTCAGGTCGGTACAACGTATGAAAAATATGTGACCATTGAAGTTTGAGTAAGTACATACGAGTCTACTTTTTGTCGACTACATAAATCCCCAATATTATCCCCAATATTATCCCCTCCCCACCACCCCCTCCCCATTAACGCCCTTTATCATCCCCGAACGTATCCGGGAAAAACCATCAAGATTTTTTGAGGGCGCCCTCAAGATTCGTTGAGGGCACCCTCAAGATTCGTTGAGGGCACCCTCAAAGCCCTCTGTTCCAATTACCCTCAATGAGGGCTTTTCTCTTGAGGGCCTTGAGGTTTATTTCTACTAGGGGTAGGTAAAAAACTGTTATTTCCCCCCATAAAACCCCCCTTTTTGAGTGCAGACAACCCCAAGTTAGATTATAAAAAAGACCATGAGCGAGCGAAGCGAGCGGGGGGTGAACGCAGCGCGCGTAATCGCCCGAAGGGCGTTTAGCCGTTTAATTCACCTGAAAATAAAAAATATCCAAAAAGTCCGCGCAAACTGTAACGGAACAGCAGTAACGAATGGAGTACCTATATGTATAGGTAAGGAGAGTATGGCGGTCTGCGATCATGGAGCTCTTAGGGTCCAATTTCAAGATGGCGGCGGTCGTATGTTTGAGGTTATGTTACATTGTTGATGAGAACGTAGTCGGTGAGTTCGATGACCGTTTCCCGCCAGAAAATGTATGAAGATAACCTCAACGGTTACACCGGTTACACAATCGACCCGATCGGCCATCTTGAAATTGGGCCCTAAGAGCTCCTTAAACGCCTAAAATGTCGCAGCCAATCAGCGTAGGATTCACAGACCGCCATACTATCTCTTATACATATAGGTACTCTAGTACCAAACGCGCACCGATCGGTGAGTATGTGGATTGTGGAGTGATCTGAGCAGGCAATGATGAGCACTCAGTCTTTAGTCGGAATGATTTTCTGTTGTAGGGTCCCTGAATATAAGAGGATTTTCTGGAGGTCCGCGCTGTAGCAGGACGCTTGAATTTATTTGTATTCAAATGGGCGGAATCGACTTTTTTACCCAGGTTTTTAACTATACCTAGGATCAAAGTTTTCAGCAATTTTTTTTTTTTTTTTTTTTTTTTTTTTTTTTTTTTTTTTTTTTTTTTTTTTTACAGCCATTAGACTTATTAAGCAAGATTTTCGACCTACCGATTTGTTTTTAATCTACATGTTTCTGAGAAAATCGCCTCTAAAGATGACCCTTTCCCCGCTCAAGACCACGTGATTAATTGGTAACCTCCAAAACAGGCTAGCCTATGGAGGTACCGAATTTTTAGTCTTTAATTTTTATGTTAATTTTACGTTCGTTTATTTAATTTGTCTAGTATAGTTTATGTGTAATTTGAGTAATTTAACATTTTTTCATTTTTTTTTGCTATGGGCTTTTGTCTAAAGGCTGAAAATAAAATAAAAAAAAAAAAAAAAAAAAAATTCATATACGACGCGAGCGGACTTGATCCCTCCAGGTTGCCCTTGACGTGGCTGCATACAGACTTATCGCGGCACGCTTTACCAATCCATAAATTGTATTGGAGCTCCCCTGCTTGTTTTTTTTTTTTTTTTTTTTTTTTTTTTTACTCACAATCAGATCTACTCGGCTCTAGGGTCCCTACAATCTACATATAAGAGGGTACTAAGGATAAGTTTTCTGGAGGTCTGCGCTGGAGCGGGACGTTTGAATTCACTTGTATTCAAATGGGCAGAATCGACATCTTAACCCGGGTTTTTAACTATGCCTAGGGTCAAAGTTTTCAACCAATTTTTTTTTTTTTTTTTTTTTTTTTTTTTTTTTACCGCCACTCGACTTACTGAACAAGATTTTCACTTTTCCGATTTGATTTTACTCGACAGGTTTTTGAGAAAATCTCCTCTAAAGATGACCCTTTCCCCGCGCTCAAAACCGTGTAATTCAAATTTCATATACGGCGCGATCGGACTTGCTACCTCTGATCCTCTGGGTGGCCCTTTGACGTGGCTACACCTATCAGACCTATCGCGGCACGCTTTACCAATAATACTAATTGTATTGGAGTTCCCCTGCCTGCTTTTTGGTTGTTTGTTTTGTTTTTTAAACCAGTGACACAGCAAGTGACAGCTTTTAGGCTCTCTTAAGCGATACTTAAGAGGTAGTATAGGAGTAGTATAGGTATAAAGTTATTGAGTGGAGAAAGATGCATGATTCGGCTTGAAATTTGAACCAGCGCTTTCTTTTGGTCAAAACCCTCCTTTAGCCTAGGACTTTGCCCCTGTTCTTCCTACGGTTAAATTGAAATGTTAGATACTCTGTGTGATGCGTCCGTTTGAGATTGAAACACGGATCGCGGGTTTTTTTGAACTTGCGAGATCGCGAATTGAGATCGCGAATTTCGTCTACTCGTGAAATCGCGAAAAATTAGCCGGTTTTGCGGGCTACTTGGCGCGTCAAATGCCAAATCCCGCGTTTCGTCGTGCGGAATTTTTGAAATCAGTGGAGCACAAACATACCAGAATCAAATCTTCCATGCTGTCACACTTTGGAATAGGACTAATAACACTGGTATGCAAACAAACATTTAAAAAATGAACTGACAAGGTGATGGGTGATATTTTCTAATTTTGGGTCGCTGAATCCAAAAATGGCCTCCGTTTATTTTGTATGCCTCTGTTTTTCAGTTCAACCCCTTATGTACAAAAAAGAGGGGTTATAATGGGCTGATCTTACTAAAGTCCCTTCATGCATCACGAAAACTCGAGCAGGTAAACAGAAAAAAAACTGAGGCCATTTTTGGATTCAGCGACCCAATATTAGTAAAAATCACCCATCACCATGTCAGTTTTTTATTTTTATTTATTTTTGCAAACCAGTGAAATCAGTCCATGTCAACCCATATTTATGATACATGAGGGGTTGAACTCAAAAACAGAGTCTTACAAAAAACCTGAGGCCATTTTCGGATTCAGCGACCCAAAAATAGTAAAAATCACCCATCATCATGCCAGTTAATTTTTTGACGCAGACTAGTGTAACATAGCATAGCCCATCTATTAATACCTTGAAGGTTGAATACGAATAAGTAATCAATTTTGGTGGAAGATGAAATTTTGAGTTTTGACTTTTGGACTCGATTTGGCACGGATAAGGGTCCCCTCACCCCATCGTCGGGTGGCCCTGGCCCCGGCGTCAGGAACCTCGCGCGGTGATGATGTTTGTAAGTCTATTTGGTTTTCCAATAGTGTTGTTTTGTTGTTTATTCATCCGTTATTTTGTATCCACCGATTCGTGAAATCGGAGCAAGGAGGGAGAGGCGCGAATTTTTTGCCCGGTTAATCTACCGTCGCGACGCGACGCAAAGGCAACATCAACTGCCAGGACCGTGCGGCGTGCGTTCATTGATCACGGAGCTTTACAGGAAAGCGGACAAAATCCTGACCGCTGGAGCCAACTGCCTGCCTCAGAGATTAACTTGTGACATAAATTATATGCAAATGCCCTTTCCACGGGGCGCGAACATGAGGCTGACGCATTCCAGATTCCAGATTCCAGATACTAGATTCCAACAGAGAAACCTTCTAAACCAGTGAAGCAGTCAAGTGCCAGAACCACCGAGCCATGACCATAGAGGGATCGAATACATGTTATAAGGCCTATTCCAACATGAGGCAGCATATTCCAACATGAGGCAGCATGGACATTGGACAATCTGACTCCGTCAGTAGTTTGTTCGCCCCATTTTAAGCGTCCCATATATGTAGTACGACAAGCTTTTCCCGCTACCCTAGTGTCCCTAGTAGCATCGACTTGGGAAAAACACCATTTTTTTTTTTTTTTTTTTTTAAAGAAAAACACGTGAAATAACCCGAAAAAAAACTCGTAAAAAGCTTATTGCTCTCACAGAATATGCATTATTTTCCGTAAAATTAACGAGAAATTATCAAAGAATAAGGGAAAAACACGGAAATTATTGGTAAATTATACAAGAAAAATTTGAGTGGAAAGTAAAGGATATTCATTTTACCGATGAAAATACGTAGAATTTACGTTGCTTTTACACGTACCTTGGTCTTTCCTCGTAAATTCAATACGTTTTTTCCGTAAAATACATGATAAATTACCTGCAAAGTGCAAATCCATCCCGAAAAATGATTAAAAATTCACGTAAGTTTTACTTGATTTTTTAATTAAATTGTATATTTCTTCTCCTCCTTTCGAGGGGCGTACCGTGGTATCCAGAGAGGGGGGGCAAGAATGCAATTTTGCCGCCCTTTGCGAACAACATTAGGTATAAATGATTACTTTTTTTTTTTTTTTCTTGTTACACACTAATTTTGCCGCCCTCTGTATTGTAGGAGTATATTAGGTAAAACATATATCGAAAAATTGAAGTTGTGCTCGTGGTTAAAAGTCTAATTTACCGTAACTATAGGTATATAGGATGTGAGCGATCGTGCAATAATTAAACAATAAACATGCGACCATTATTGGTATTCTTCGACAGTCTCAGTTAGATTTTCTGCCTGGAATCATTTGAAAAAAATCCTTTTTTGACTTCTTTTTACCTCTAGAACACACAATGGAACATGACACTGTCAATTAGTGGGGGCCGGAAACGATCTCATAGCAACCCCTCTTTTTCTCAGAGTACTCACCGAAAATCCAAGTCATAATATTAAAGTCCAAAAAGGTGTAAATCTGCAACGCTGTAATTGTTTGCAAACTAAGTGGAACCAACTTGAGTATTTTGGTGCAAAAACGGCACATTTCTGGTTTAAAATACATCGAAGTAATGTCCTTTTTGTACTTAACTCCTCCATTAAATGAAACGGAAGGGAAGCGCTTGCAGATTTTGCACGTTAAAATATTCGTGAAAAACATCCGATGCTCCGATAAAATATTCAGACTATCTATTCTGTTATGCTTCGCTGGAAAAAAAAAAATAAAAAAAAATAAAAATAAAAAAATAACTGATCAATTTGAATTGTATTTTCAACCGCTAACAAACTGATCACCCTAAAACGTTGCTTCGCATAGAACGAGGAGACTCGTGTTTTCGTCCATTGCAAAAACGTCGTTTCTCATTAATGAACTTGACAGCTTTTATGACATTTTGCTTTGCGGGAAGGATAGCGAGTTGAGCTTGGATTCCTCCGGACATTTTTATTTTGCATGGTTATACAGTATATATAAGTATACACTATATTGCTTCTCTTTCATCCACTGAACGAAAATGCATCCTGTTTTCAACTCATCTAAGCCCGCGATATGTTTAAGATTTTCCGCACCCTCATGTTTATCAATTTATGACTTGAGATGGAAAAATATTTTCGGTTTCCGAATAATCTGAATGTACCTATCCTATCGGAACTCTTAAAAAAATAAAAAAAAAAAAACAA
This sequence comes from Trialeurodes vaporariorum, assembly GCA_011764245.1. Lineage (NCBI taxonomy): Eukaryota > Metazoa > Arthropoda > Insecta > Hemiptera > Aleyrodidae > Trialeurodes > Trialeurodes vaporariorum. The sequence continues at coordinate 448,506 of VMOF01000369.1, read as the reverse complement.
AAACAAAAACAAAAAAAAAACAAAAAAACAAAAAAAAACAAAAAAACAAAAAAAAAACAAAAAAACAAAAAAAAACAAAAAAACAAAAAATCAAAAAATAAACAAAAAACAAAAAATAGATAGATTAACAGTAAGGAATACCCTATGCATAATTTCTCACACGATTTCAAACTGGGGGAGACCCTAGAACCCCCCTAGTCCCCCTTTTAAATCTAACTCAAAAGTTTCCATACAGCTACCTTGAAATTTATATTTCAGAAAAGCCCCTGGGAAATCTAAAAAGCAACATTAGTGCAAAATCTGGATGTATACGGATTAATGGTTCAAAAACTATGTGATTGTACGGACAGACGGACTGACAGACTGGCAGACTGGCCTAGACGGGCACAGAAATATTTTGCATAAGACCCTGTAAATTTGGAAGGGTTAAAAAATTTTAAACTTTGATAGAAGGATGTTCTTTTGAATAGCATTAGACATGATAAGAGGCCATTACTTTATATAAATGATGATTGACTTAGTCATGAGAGCCCAAGTATCGAAAGAAAATACCTTGAAAATCTCTGCGTCATCGCAATACTTGATCAATTTGTCTAACTTTGTTAGATAAGAGTGAGTGTGCAAAAACTTGTTTGCAAGGCGCGAATATAGGTATAATATGATTGATGTGGCCTTGTTTTGCCTTTGACAAAAATAATCAGTGGCGAAGCGTGGAACAAGACAATGTTGCAGTTGGCTCATTATAACCCACGAAAATTATCCAACTATCAAGGAATCAGCAATGACCATCAATTCCATCTTTTCTATGGGTTCAGATGGACACAAATGTTACATTACCAGATAGCACGCTTCGCTACTGGAAATAGTGATGGATCAGTTTACTCATCAGTGGTGAGTTCCGGCGGTTTTAAACAAACGTTGATTCCATACATCGTTTTATGTTGAGGTCACGATCACAATTCGATCTAATCAAATGTTCTTTCTCTCTCCCTCTTGTGGAGGTTACCCGAACAAATTAGATCCAATTGCTCAAATGCATTTATATTCTTCATAATGAACAACCAGTTCTCTCAAACTTTTCTGCACCATTGAATTCCGCGAACCTTTAGATATATTTTCACTTCAACTTGTTTCTTGATGCAAGATCACAAGTTAATTTCATATCACAATCATAAAGTATCGATAAATGTACCATACTTCTGGTCAAGTTTACCATAACATCTAGCAGGTGCCAGAATCAGGTATCCGTATGGTTATTTTCACTAATCTTTTTTTTCCGTGCACTTTCTGAGTGAAGAAAAAAAATGCAAAGGCCTCGTTATGCATGAATCTGTATTATCACGGCGCGTTTACCTAAAATGAACACAGAAAACGTGGTCGAATCAATGTCTGAGTCGCACAAAGTCCCGTGTTTTGTCTTTGCCTTATATATGTATACTTACGCGGTTCTTATGAACTCATGTTTGTCGTCAAGACCTTTGAAACTCTATCCTTCTAATCTTCCGAATTTTCCAATCTTGTTGCACTGTGGACTTGATCTGGTGGCTACCGCCACGTATAATTTGAGGCTCGTAATTCTCAAGATTTTAATGTGCATATGTTCCAGGCGCAAGACTACTGTGAAATGTGAATCCATCCTGCTGAGTAACAGTATAGACTATACAGTGTGACTAATAGAAAAGCTGATGACACATATAATAGGTACCAAAGCTATTATGCTCTATAAATACGCAAATTTGGCATTTTTAGGGCGGGGGAAATGGACCTGCGGTTGGGGTACATAATGCGCCTGTAATTAAGAATGGGAAGATACCACCTGATAGCTGTTTTACCTATAAGCTGTGTTAATAGCTACTCATTAGCTGTTGTCTTTTTATCGCGGCACAGTGTAAATGTCTAAACAAGCCAATTATAAACTAAATTGGCCAAAAATACGATAAGATCAAGACAAAAATGAGAACTAGACCAAGAAAACGACAAAAATCCCGAAACGTTTCGATGAAAACACACATATCTTCATCAGTCTATGTACAGGGTGTACCAGACCACCCGGATTAGGCATTTTTCTCGACAACTACTGAGCCGAATGATTCGAAACAAGAAAGTCAGACAGGGAATCAACCCCAAATTTTTCATTTTTGATATTTTCAAAAGCCCCCGACAGCCCCTTGAGGCCCATTTGGGGGAAGGGGATTCAAACTCATTTTTCAAGTTTTCTTGAAAAAACCTCCAATAAAAGTATAAAAATTAGTTTATAATCTTTAATTAGAGGCAATTGCCAACATTTTTGCTCATTTCAATATTTTCCAAAAAACCCCAATTTTTTGAGTTATGGGGAATTTTTGGAAATTTTCTGAATCGGCCCTTTTGGCCACCTTGTTGAAAATTTTTCAAAAATTATTACAGATTCTAAACGAACAGATCGAGATCTTTCGATGGATATGCCACATATATGTTACCTTAAAATTGAAAAATTAGGTGTTTTTAGCCAAATCAAAATTTTGGGGTTTAAATGGCACAAACCATGGAATCGAGCCAATTCTGCTATTTAAGCCCCAAATTTTTGATTTGGCAAAAATCACCGTATTTTTTCACTTAAATGTAACATATGGCACATTAATCGAAAGGTCTTCATTTGCTCTTTTAGAATCTGTCAATATTTTTGAGAATTTCACAACAGGGTGGTCACAAAGGCCTATTCAAAAAGCCCCCATAGCTCAAAAATTGGGGGTTTTTGGAAAAAGTTTATAGGAGAAAAAATGTCGGCACTTGCCTCTACTTGAAGAATTTAAACTAATTTTTATATCATTATTGGAGACTTTTTTCTAGAAAACTTAACAAATGTGTTTGAACCCCCCCCCCCCCCCCAAATAGGCCCCAACTGGCTGTCCTCGGGGCTTTTGAAAATATCGAAAATGAAAAATTTGGGGTTGATGCCCAATCTGACTCTTTTGTTTCAAATTATTTGGCTCAGTAGATTTCGAGAAAAATGTCTGATCCGGGTGGTCTGGTACACCCTGTATATACATAAATAATTTAATTTAGAAATGGCTATATTAATCATATGATATTATTAATAAAACATAATAAGCTAAAACGCCTCAATATTTTTTTATTGTAATTTTCTTGCCTCATTGTTTTTTAGTAAATAAAAATCTAAGAAATTTTAATTAAAAAAATATTGAGGAATTTTAGCGTATTATGTTTAATACTAATATTATTAGATACATCTTTTATAATAATAAAATAAAACCACACAAAAACTAAAAAAGTGAGTCTGACCCAAACCACACTGGAGCGAAGACTGGCAGTGTAGGTCATATACCGCGGTTACAGGAACCGATAACAGATTGACGTGAAAGAGAGGGACAACACCTGACGCGGCCCCTATGGCCTATGTCGTTGTTATTCCTTGTTTTTTCCCGTTTTTTCAAGTCCCCATAAATTGTGCTGATATCCACTTAGAAGGCACGAAGGAATCCTCCGCAAAAATTATACCCTTGATGTGAATTATCTTTCAAAAAACTAAACTTTTTTATATAGTTTTGTGCAGGTATTTTTTACTTTTGAATCTCTGCATGTTTTATTGCAGATTTGTGTGGAAACTGCCCCTTACATTGTGAAAAGCAGCTTCGATTTGGCGAACTGCAACCTTCGTCCCGACTGCCAAAAGGGGAGAGGTGACTTTTTTAAGTCACCCTGTTTGATGATATCCTTGTCGTGTGCATACAGGTCCAAATAATGTCGCGCCAAATGAAATCACTCACGCTACCTGACGAGATAATTCAGGCGAGAGAAAATCAAAAGCACCTAATTGATAAGCTCAAAAATATGCCCGAGGGGGTGGGGGTGGGGGTGGGGGTGGGGGGTGGGGGGCGAAGGAGGCATTCCGAGTGATGAGGGCCGACGCGACGACGTCCGACCGTGAGTCCTCTGCCCTGCGCCGTCCTCCTCCTTATAGCTTAAAGCTACCGGGGTTCGGCTCATCAAGTTAAATGTAATGAAGCTATCTTTAAAAAGTAATTAAAGCCATGGCGCATAGGAACAGAGCAAAAGGTTGAAAGTAAATCTAATTTATTAAGTCCCGAGTTAAGTCGGAGTTTATACGCACGGGCAATTAATTTCATTTAGGACTTTAGGAGGGGAAAAGGCGGATGAGAGTAGAGGAGTGGCGAGAGGAGACATGGGAGTGGGGAGTGGGGTGAGAGAGGGAGGGATTTTTTTGAAAGCAGCTTCACGCTGTTTGATGGACGGAGAAGCCTGAGCGAGGGAGCTTTCTGTATTTGTGCTTTGCAACAGCTTGAAAGCAACATTCATCGCTTGTATCTAATGTCCGCTTCCACTTATAGGTATCATTTGCATGGGCGCGGATCCAGGAGTTGGGGCCGAACTTCAATACGCTCCTCGACTTTTCCTCCCATGACTTGAAAAGTGAGAAGTGCTTCTTAAAACACAGTGCACCCGTCTATACGGGCAAAGTGAGTTGTAACCTTCAGACTACTATGGTGCGTTACCATCGCATCCAATGAAATCACCAGATTTAACCAGGTTTAACCTTCCGATCACCAGGGGGGCATTTGCCGATTCTCAAACATTTGAGTTTCCCTACATGTGTAGAGAAGTGATAAGTATAATGTGTTTTAAAATACATTGAAGATGAAAAGAGGATTAGAATAAACTGGAGGGAGATTTGGAGAGAATAAAGTAAACTAGGAATGGGGCTGTAGCACTTTTGCTGTAAGCGATTTAAGGGTCGATTCAGATTCAAAAACCTTCAAAATAAAGATGGCAGCACCAGCTTACTGAAAACTCACGAAATTCACTCCGAAGCGCATTAAATGCATCTAAATGCGTAAGCGTGATGGCATTAATAATAACATGGGAGATTCTCATTTAATAATCAATGACACCCGTGCGGTGTCACCAGTTGCAATAGACCTATTTAGTGTGACGTCACGAAAAAAATTGGTTCCAAACAAATGCTCCATCTCACTTGCTCTCGTGGGATTTCCCATAAGAAACACGATCCAAATTTTCAAATACAAATTTGTGCTAGTAAACAACAAAATCTCTTAGATTTTATGACACCATTGGATTCAACATACCTACCTTAAAATGTGAGCACGTTACAACAAAATTTTTGAAAAATCGCGCATTAATGTACAATCAAAGTTATATCGAAGAAAGTCCTGTTTTGTCCTTGTTACACTCACAGTTTCTTATGGGCACAAAATTCTTGGATTTCGGCTCATCGGCACCATCACACCATGTGTTATACCGTGAACAAGCTTCGATACGAAGAGAGGTTAGGATGATTGAGTGTTATGGCGGTGATACTTCCACAAGAGACCGTGAGTAAGACAAGGACAAAACATACATCTTTCTTCCGATATAACTGTGATTGTAAATTCGCTTGTGATCTTTTAGGAATTATGTTAGAGTGGAAAGATACTTTAAGGTAAGCACATGAAATCTAATGGAGCAATAAAATGTGAGTAAACTGGTGGTTAACTAGCATGAATTTGCTTTCGAAAATTTGGATCTGATTTCTTACGGGCAAATCCTCGAAAGTGAGCGAGATAGAGCATTTGTTTGGATCTAATTTTGATCGTGAAGTCATCACTAAACAGGTCCATCGGATGTGGATCACCAGTCACCATTACAACTCTGGACTCTGATGTCTAATTACTCCGTGAATCTTCCTTGTCAGCACAGAGAAAGTGACTAAATTGAAATAGAGCCATACGCCGCCATCACGCTCGCGCATTTAGATGCATGCAATGAGTTTTGGAGTGAATTTCACGAGTTTTTAGTATGCTACCTTCGTTATTTGTGCAGGTTTTTTACATCTGAATCGACCCTTAAATTCCTTACAGCGAACTTTTGGAACAGGCCCGGCCGTTGTGAAAATACAATGAGATAAGATTATTAATTGATAGAGGTGGAATGAAAAAAGGAAATGAAAAATTGAATCTCGAGGTTGGTCAAGACTAGCCTTGAAATTTCCTCCAAGAATTAACATTTTCCATCCTCAATTTTCAATTTTTTCAATAGATATTCATTCCATCTCTATCGATATGAAAAGTGTTCTTAGGTATTTCATCATTTTCATAATCCAATATTTCACAATTTTCTATTTAACTCATTCTCCCCCCAACCCTTCCTTTCCACAGATGATCCTCCTCGTCCTCTTTCCCTCTTCCATGTCTTTCAAAAGGCACTTTTCAAGTCGAGAAAGTTTCAAGGAAAAGTAGAGGAACGTGTTAACCCTTCCAGACCTGGTGTACATTTCAATGTAAGTACATCTGAATAACATTGAATCTATTGAATCTGGTGGGAAACATAAAAATACGATATGCACATCAATTTATAGATGAGGAGACAGCTCTAAGATGAACAACAAATATGTTTGTCAAAAAACCGTTTCTGTGGGGGCCTCAAACCCCCTCAATCCTTGTTATACTATCGGCAACCCCCATTTTTTGATACATCAATCGAAAGCTTGTAAAAAATGAGGAATTTTAAAGCATACCAGAGCTCTTTATGTGCATTCGCACTAAAGTTATGACAATTCTCAAATCCGATAAAGTCAAACTTTGACCTGTCCTAACTTCAGTGTGAATGCACATAAAGAGTTCTGGTGTGCGTCAAAGTTCCTAATTTTTTACTAGCTTTAGATTGGTGTATCACAAGATGGGGGTTGGCCATAGTAAAATTTGGATTGAGGGGGTTTAAGGCCCCCAACGGAAACCCAGGGGCGTCAACAATTAAATTTATCAAGTGAAAAAGTAAAACCGAACTAATGAGAAGGTATTCTCAAAGTTTCATTCCTGTGGCATTTTCCAATTATAAGTTATGAGTTATGAGTTAGTGTGGCGTGATGACTTTAAATGCGCATCATACTTTTGTTAATACGCAACTTGAAAGTTTGAAAAGGGTTTCATTGGATTTACTGTACAATCTCCTACAAGAATCACCCTATATACTTAGTTTGGTTTTTGACGGTAGAAACATTCACATATTCACATTTTCATTTTCAATAATATACACCATGTCCGACATATTCCATCGAATCATTCCACTGTGCATTGTCACCGTCGCGTTGCACAGTGGATCCAGTAATGGCATTTTCCGGACATAATTTTACGAATCATAATAATCACAATAATCAAGATTATGAAGAATTGAGCAATAAATATAGCAAGATAAGTTAAAAATGCATCAACTGATTTATGTTCCAACTTATACGATGAGTCTAAAAGCAAGATTTTTCCAGAAAGTATCAACACTGACATGTTTGTATCACGATTAAACAACAATTGTTGATGCATGTGCGGAAAAATGTATGATACAAGATACAATGCACTGCACGGCGCGGCGTCTAGTGCAGTGTCGTGACCGGACGACGAGAGAGTCTGAGGAAGCAGGAAGCGCAGTAGCTGTTGAATTTTGCTTCGTTGAAATGCGTGGAGTCTTACAAATAGTGACGTGGACTAGCTTATAATAATTAGAGCATCACTAGAAACCTCAACAAGCTTGTTCCTCGATTTACATCCTTGGAAATAAGATTCGCACTAAGATTGCCAGAATCGTTACCTATGGCACAGTGGACAGTGTCACTAGAGCGAATCAGTGGGCGGAGAGGCCAGACATGCTATGCAAACTTTAGATGCTTCTATCTTCGTTAATACGCAACGTGCAAGTTTGAATGTCATGTCATTGTGATGTTCTCATCAAGTTGTCTATTAATACCACCCCTTAAAATAAATGTGGTAACCGTCAAAACACCCGACATCTGCATTTTTAGTAATATATTTCATGTCCGATCCCTGTCATTGTGCACGCGCGGTAGAGAAACGACAGCTTGGCGCATTGTGGTCTCAGATCGAAATAAATTGGTCACAAGTCAGTGAAAAAAAGTCATAAAAAATCATCGTTTTCAACCTTCCGCTTACTTAAATAATTCCAGTGACATTTTACAAGTTTCAATTACTTGTTAAAAGTGTTTTTTCATGTAATTAAAATTGGTCTTGAAAGTTTATAAATGATAAATTGATGAGAAAGAACCATGTCCCATTAAAGAACGTTTTCTGTCCCCATTTGATTGAAAATCAAAGGTCTAGAATAGTGAAAATACTGTGAATTACGTGCGCTTCAAGTTTAAATATCATTTTATGTTCCAGGTAATTAAATCAAGTTCTGTCTTTTGCGATTCTATCGAATACTTTAATGTCTGTTATTACAAGCAAAGTAAGTTTGATCTCCATCTCTGACTATATTACCCAATTTCCAAGATTAAACTGCCGATGACGTTTTGTAATCGAGCTGCTGTAGCTGTAATTGGGAATAGGAAAATTCCTTTCCAGCTCCAATTATTTAAATGTGCTCTAAGCTCATTTTCAAAAATCAAATATCATTTTCGGTTCATGATTAAACGATGTTTTTCTTCATTTTCAAAAAACTGTTCCGGATCCCACTTTAATAACAGTTTTCGAACTTCCCGAAACCCGATTACCAAAAGTATTCGGCAGTTAAAACTTGGTAGATGAGTTCCATTTGTCCAACTGGTACCGGTTTAACGTATATCGAAGCTACGGGTAGGTATTCTGTCCGTCTGTCCATGATCATATCTCCTTGACAAAGACTCCATTTTTGCATTTATTTTTCCCCCCCTTCTCATCGCAAACTTGGCAGCGCAGGTCCCATTGACTTCCTTTCAATCTTGCTCTTGTCCCATTGATTGACGTGGTTTGTTTTCCGGGCGTGATAAATTATAATTCTGCAAAATTCCCGACTCGTCGGTGCGCTTCTCTCTGCCTCTATGCGCAAAAACGGAGAGGCCTCGACACTAGAGAACTCGCAAAGGCGGATCCAGGAATTTCTCTCTCTCTCTCCCTCCCTCCCTCCCTCCCTCCCTCCCTCCCTCCCTCCCTCCCTCCCTCCCTCCCTCCCTCCCTCCTTCCCTCCCTCCCTCTCTCCCTCTTTCTCTTTCTCTCCTAATTGAGCATGTGTTAGAAAAAGTTAGCAAAGGGGGTGAAAGTCACCTGACTGTCCCTGACAGTGTTTGCTGTTATTTATGGCAGAAACTATCGAAATTTCCCAACTTTCCATTGTGAATTTTGAATAAGTTCTGTCATAAATGGCAACACTGGCCCCTGATCTGTCCTTTTCTGACACGTGCGTTCAAATGGGCAAAAAGAGAGAAAGGCGAATTATTGGATCCGCTGATGAGCGCAAGCGCTGTTGCTCAAGCAGAGAGAGGGCGAGAGAGTGGGAGGAAGAAATAGAGAAACAGCAAGAGAGAGAGAGAGAGAGTGAGGGGTGGAGGGACAGACAGGGAAAGAGAGAGAGAGAGGGAGAGAGAGAGGAGAGGAGAGACAGACAGGAAAAGAGAGAGAGAGAGAGAGAGAGAGAGAGAGAGAGAGAGAGAGAGAGAGAGAGAGAGAGAGAGAGAGAAGTCGCAAGTTGTAATCAATTTTGAAACATTTAAAATTCATTATCTGCGCCCGCTGGTTGTGCAGTCTGCCATGCGCCTTGCCTTGCTTTTCCGGATGAAGCTCCGAAGGGGAAGGGAGTGGGGCGGCGAAGGTTAGAGGGAATAAAAAAGAAATTAAAATGACTTTGGTGTTGTAAAGCGTAAAAAAAAGTTCGTCGTGGTTTTATTTTAATTGCATTTATTATTATCAAGCACGGGCATTCGCAGATTTTTTAAGCATACTTAACTTTCTTTCCTCGAGTTCACTCGCGGATAAAAAAAAAAAAAAACAAAAAAAAAAAAAAAAAAACAAAAAAAACAAAAAACAAAAAAACAAAACAAAAAAGAGACGTGCACAAGCAGGAATGCGGTGCAACCCTTGACAAGTTAAGTAATTGCAATAACTTCGCCTCGCAAGTTACACGGATGCATTTAGTGTGACGTCACACTTGGGATCACAAGAAAGGTTCAAATGACTTGGATTCAAGGGCAGGACATGACGCAACTGCCGGCGAGTCGATTTCCCTGGAAGATTGGGTCGGAAGGACTTTTTCCCATGAATGAACAAGAACAATCGACAATGTTGGTGTCGGCGGTGATTTAAAACCTAAAGACATTATATCGCATGTACAAGGACTCAAGGAGTGCATATCTTTTAGAAAAAAAACTGGTGGCTTTAACTGTCATCAATTTGTATATTCTTTGTATTTCTTCTATCGGAATGAAACCTATCAGAATGGCACCCGCACCACCCATAAGATAAAACGCACTCGATCATCGACTCGATAGTATTATGATCTGTACAATAGCTCGTATGATACGGCTTTATTTACCAATAAAATAAAACCATTGATATATCATTATTAGGAGATTCATTTGAGGTTTTCAGGTTTTTGGTGAAAACTTGTGACAAACAAATCCGACGCCAACTTAGTGGTTTATTGAAAATGGTCGTCATTTTGAATTTTGTAAGTTATTATTTGAAGCATCTTTCGGTATAATATATATGTACTTACATAAGTGGAACTAATCTCATAGTAATGGTCATTGAATAGTTTTTCATGAATCTTTCATCACAAATCTCCGAAAGTAGTTAATACGGGTTCGGAGTTTGTGTTGGTTAGTTTGTCATCAGTTGAACGTTCCACTCCCGCTTTTGATGAATAAACTCGCCAAGGCCGTCGCCGTCGCGTTGCCCGTCTGCCTACAGAGTAGAGTCCGCCATGTTCATTGTTCAATGTTCACCTCACTTGGCCAAATGGAACGGTGTCCCGTGTCAGCGTAGGATGCACTATGCCCATACGCCAACGTATAGGGATTTGTGCTTCTCTCTCTCCTCCCATTTGAACGCATGTGTTAGAGAAGGATGGAAAAGCTTGACCATCGCTTGACGTAAGAGCCTCTATCTTCGCCATTTTCTAACACACACACACACTCACACACACACTCACACACACACACACACACACTCTCACACACACACACACACACACACACACACCTTCAAATGGAATGATATAGAGAAAGATAAATTCCTGTGCGTCCGCTAATGACTCCGTCTACATGATATAATGTGTTTGGTCAAAACCAGCGGAAAAAACCGAACGGTGATGGCATTGTCAACTTTTGAATCCTTCACTGGTTAAATAAATGAAAGTTATTTGAATATATGAGATGCTGGTGGCATAATGCCTGTATCACGGAAGAATACCTGTTCAATTAGCCTTTTTTGGAAGTTGAGGCTCTTGCGGAGCTATACTACTTCAGTGGATGCTTACTTGTTCACAAGATTATTCCCTCCAAGAATATGAATTGTCACGCTTTTTTTAAGTTATGTTGTAATTGTAAGTCATAATCGAGCTGCAAACTATGTCCGTGAAATCGAATCGTCACAAAATGCTCTTGGCACACTTAAAAAAAGGTTACCAGAGGCAGTACGATTTGTGAACCTATATGTAAGAGAGCCAGAATTACCAGAATTCTAGTATTTCTACCATAGTTCTTGAAAATTTTTGGGAAATTCTTGTTCTATGATCATATCTGGTATTAACACTAGAATTCTCTGGTCAAAGTACTGCGGACTCTCTGTCGTTTACATATAGTTGTGCTTCTGGTAAAATGACTATAGAATCTGCAGGTATTATGACTATCGCTTTTTTTTCAGTCTATAAAATAACATTGAAGATGCCGCGGAAGAGCATCACTGACGTTTTTAGAGCCAGCTGCTTCGTCCAACGATTCAATAGTTGATTCAGGGATGAAAACCTCCAAATATTACGATGGCAGCTCTAAAAAACGTCTAAAATCAACTCCTAAACTCAATAAATGATTTTATTTGCACGAGCTTGACAGTGGCTTAGAACAGTAATAATGGGAGATTCCCATCTAACAATACTGTAACTCCGTCAAGAAGTGACCAATAAAGAGACCACTTTTATTTGATACAGGTGTCACTAGATGTCACGGTACCATTCATCGGATATGGATCACTACTCTGATGACTGATTACTCTGTAAATTATCCTTGTCAGCATAGAGAGAGTGATGAAATTAGGATAGGAATCTTCCATTATTACTGCCCTATGCCACCATTACATTCGCGCCAAGCACTGCGATTAAGTTTATGAGTATGGATTTCTCAAGTTTTTAGTGCTCGCTGCGCTGTCATCCTTATTTTTCGAGGTTTTTCCAATAGAATCGACTATTAAAGCGCTTTTAGTTAAAGTGTGCAACAGCCCCATTATAATAATATTTGCCGAGATTCAAGAGTTTAGTCACCTGTGCTTCAATTGTGCTCAATCAGTTTTTTTTTTTTTTTTTTTTTTTCAGCGGAAAATGTGCATTGGAAATGGACTGAATTGATTTGACTTGGTTGCCTACATAGCTATATGATGTTTTAAATTTGTTTTGTGGGACAAAACTCAATAAATACCCAGAAAAGTGCTTTATATCAGTGGAACAGTGGATTAATGTTGTCAGAGCAGGTTTGTTTCCTTATTTCAAGAGGTTAAAATGTGTCGATGAAACAATAATAATTATTTTATCTGCGTACTGAGTGTACTCCTCATGGACACACTGGACCATATTACTGAGGTCTTTTCGATTTAAAAGTAGAATCATGAGGAATTACGTCGCCCTTTTATCGTAATATTCAGATGTCTTGCAAAACGTTTCTCCGTCATCAGGCACGATTCCTCTGCAAAAAGTCGACCAAGAAAAATTACGAAAATAACAAAAATTGCAAAGTACAGACGGTTTTATATTAGTCAATGCAAAATATATGATTGATTAGACAACACGAACTATGAAAAGCTGAAAAGCATGTTTCGAGATTAGATGGACTGTAACAAAACGTAAATACGGTTTTTTCTGAGATAGTTAACTGTTCGTACTCCCAGGTCTTGGTTTTGCCCGTCTTTCCAATTGAAGGCGCACTCGTTGGAAACATCAGAAATGAGCGAATGACCGATCAAAAAACGAAAGGAGTGAATCACAGCTTAACATATAATTTATTGCGATGTTGACATTTTTTTCTAATCTATTAGTTAACAGTTTGTGTTTGTTAGTACACGGTGTTTCATGTAACCTGCTCACTATGGTTTTCTTGATTGGATGACCATCTAAAAATCTTGAAAACTAGTTTCTTTTACAATACAAGGCGTTTCACGTAACTGCTCACTATGGTTTTCTTGAACATTTGACCATAAAAAAATCTCGAAAAATCGGTTGTGGACTGATTCAGACTTGAATTTTCATTTAAAATACTGCCACAACCCCAAATTTGGTCTTTGGGGGGTTTTCAAGGGGGGGACCCCCCTAATCTCAAAATTTTCAAATGGCAACCTCTATCTCATTCTTGAATATTTTTAGACGTTTGGTATACTCGGAATTTTTGATATATTCGTCATCATTTTTGATGGGTTTTATTTGAGAATCAACTATTCAATCGTATAAAGCAAACGTTAGCAAGATCTCCATTACAACAAACAGACAGTAATTCGGTTGGCCCAACTCGGCTTGAAAGTTTTGTTGCTCGGGCGGCTGCTGTCGATGTGGAAGTGGATATTTTGATGTTCCGATGTTTATTCGGTCTCAGTCAATGTTGTTCATTAGCGTGTCACGGTCGCTGTCGGTTTACCGTTTTGGTCAGCGGTCACCCCTGGAGACCAATTGTCTCGCACTGCGCATGCCCCCGCACGGCGCACAGTAGAACAAATCTATGGGATAGGTGGGACACAGCGTGCGGGCGACTTTAAATCCCCGTGTCTTTGGTAATTACGCATTTTAGAAGTTTGAAAAGGGTTTTATTGGTTTATTCATAAAATTTCTCATATAAGATTCACCCTACATTATAGTTTGCTTTTTACTGTAAAAACATTCAAATTTCTAATTTTAGTCACTCATTCTATGCCTGACCCCTCCCGTTGACTCGCTCTACTGTGCGATGCTGCGCGTAGTTCCTCCGCGCGAGCCCGCAGAATACGACCCGAGTCGTTCTCTCTCCCTCGCTCTCTCTCTTTCTCTCTCTCTCTCTCCCTCTCTCTCCCTCTCTCTCTCCCTCTCTCCCTCTCCTTCCGAGTTCAAAAACGTTTGTTAGATAAAGATAGGAGAGGGAATGATCACGTGACTTTATAGCTCTGTTCTCCTTTCATTTCTAATGCGCTCGTTCAAATGGAAAGAGAGAAAGAAAGACAAATTCCTGTTTAGCCGTCCATGGACGCGAGCGGTGCGGCGAGGCGTGCGGGCAATAGGCACTAGGCACTAGGCAGTCGACAACCCCCAAAAATTAATCATCGCCAAAATGGAACTTGACTCGCTTGCTCATCGATTTAAACGGCCGCTTGCAATGGAACGAATGAATGGGTATACTGTGGGGTCCTGTGGGGTCGTGGGGTCCTGTGGGGTCCTGCGGGGTCCTGTGGATAGTGGAAACTCTGGGTATGCTTTGCTCCTCCCCTATACTCATTTTCAGGAATGGTTGGATATTCTGATCGCGGGATGGATCCATGCAGAAGAGTGGACCCAGTGTTTAATGCGCATCAATCGAAGGGAATCCCGATACCGAATCCGTAAAACTTCAGGTGAGTCCTTAACTTACAATCAACTTTAAATTAGAATTGAGATTCCTTCTTAAAGAGCGGAGCTCTTGTTTACAGTACACTTATTTTGTTTCGCTACCTCAATTGATTGGTGACCGGTGATTTGTTAGGTGATGAAGCTTATGCTCCGCCCGCCGCTGCATAGCTATATGTATTATGTATATGTCAAGTGTCAATACTTGAGCGTCAAGATAATAAGGTAAAGAGCCTAATCTTGAGACGTTAATTTGTTCGTTCCAATGGGGCTCAAAAGCAGCGTTGCCAGATTATAGGGAAATATCAGTAGATTGTCGAAAAGGATTAATGTAAAAGCTACTAATATTTCCCTGAGATCTGGCAACGCTGCTTAAAAGCGTCCGAATATCAAATTCGCATTTTTATTCATCTCCATTATGTGATATGAGAAATACTAACCAATCACTATTCTTCGACGCAATAGCACGTCACGCATAGACTAGTCCAGATCTACTTTGACCTCATATCGCGTAGATCCGAAAACGCTATATTAATCCATTGAAGGAAAAAAATAGAGAAATAATAATAATAGTATTATAATTTAAAAAGATGGTGTAAAATGGTATGGATAGTGGGTTGAGTTGGAGTCGTTGAAGAAATTGAGGCCGTCTCCGGAAGAAGGGCCCATGAAAGAAGAAACAAGAGGTGTGATCTTCAGCTATAGAAACCAACCTCCATTCACTCTCAATACTCAGGAGGAGCACACCCATTGTTTTGTGGCCCATTTATCCGGAGACGGCTTCAATTCCAGTCATTATCGCTCATTAATACACTTAAACCAAGATCCGTATTCTACCGTGCGGAGCGCTTCCGCCTGCTCTATACAGCTAGTGCACTATATGGTCTCAGATCGTCTAAAAGCGGTCGAAAATCAAAGCCGTAATTTCCTCATCAATTCACCATTTATAAACTTTCAAAACCAATTTCAATCATAGAGAACACTATTAACAGTTAAGCCGTCTTTTCTTATGTCCACAGTCGTTCGCGGTTCAAAGAACGCGGTCATATGAAATTATCTGTTCTTATAAAAGAATCTCATTGCATCTAGTCTAATTTGAATCTTGAAACCTTCCCGAATAACTTCCTTTGCGGTCCACGAACGTCCGCAAGCTCAAAAGCATGCGAACGCTTGTGGACCGCGCAGCTATTTTCATCCGCCCGTCCGCAGTGGACGATTGTGGACATAAAAAAAGACGGCTTTAATTTAAACTGAGGAATGTCATACTAGAAATTCTAGTCTGTTGTGGGTCTGTTGCACACTTCGGCAACGGCGTTTTAAAGTATCAATTCTTTTGTAAAAAGCCATACAAATGACAATGGCAGCATCAGAAAACACAAAAATTTATATATGTGTAAATAAAATCGAAAAGTAAAAGTGTGTTTGCTCTCGATCTCGAAAACTATCGGCCCGATTTCGCTCATTAACGTGTTAAACGAAAGCTCTAATGGTCTACTTTTCCACAAAAATCCAAAAATTATCGATTTCGGCAAAGGGGAGCGCTGAGGTCCAAAATAAGACGGCACCCCGTGTTAATTGTAAATGTATATCTATACTTATAGATTTTTCGAAGAAAGTTTGTTCGCTCCTAATCTCGAAAACTACTCGACCGATTTTGACCGTTCTTTTATCAGATGAAAGCTCGAGTCCTCGACATTTGCAGCAATAAACGAAACTTTTTGATTTCAGCCACAGGGCGCTGCCAAGCCCCCAGAAAGGTCACGTTCCGTGTAATTTGTATACCTATATATATCGGGTTTTTTCAAAAAGTTTGTCCGCTCTAAATCTCGAGTTCTACCAGTCCGATTAAGTTCGTTTTTTCAATGGTAGAAAATTTGAGTAGTCTAGATGTGCAAAAAAATACGAAAACTTCAAAAGTTCTGAAAGGGGCGCTCCCACGCCTCCGAAAAGGCACACCCATAAGAAAGCATGTACAAAAAAACTCGACTGTTCGATCGGTCCATGTGATGTACGGGATGTTCCAGCACTGAAAAAAAATCGTTTTCGGAATAATATGCCGTTAAAGTAAAATTTTCCTGGTTTGAACTTACCTAAATCATGGTTAAATTTACCATACAGATAGTAGATTTTACACAGGGTGGTGCTAGATTTTACCATACCATTATGGTAAAGTGGGTGCGTTAGATTTTAACCTGGGGATCATGGTAGAAATTACCCCACGGATCGCAAAATTTACGATGCTCTGGTTAAATTTGAACCATCCTCCTGGGTTAGATTCCCTATAATCTAGGCACTGTTAAATTTACCATACTCAGAATAGTATTTTCAAGTATGTGCATCGTAATTTTAAACCAACTTGTGTGGCTAAAATTACGATAAAATTAATGTAAATAAAACAATACCAGCTAATGGTGAATTTTAACCATAAATATTGTAAATATATAGTTCCGCCGCGGCCGCTGTCCGCATAGAGCGCGCTGCCCACCAGTTCCTATCGATTTTTTACGTTGATTGTACCTGTGCAATTTCAGTCAAGTTTTTTCTGGTTTTTATTTTTAATAAAATGTTTGAGGATTAAAAGTCCGTCCGTACATGTAAGTTTTATAAATATTAGAGATAAATAAATAGTTTAAATTCGCCTTCAAAACTGAAAAGTCCGCTGTTTTTTAGATTTCCCATTAGAAAGTCTACGCCTTGATCACCTACTGACAGTCACATCGGATAACATGGAAATACTTTTGAAAGCTCTAGGAGGTAAAGTGATCCATGGAGACAATTTTCATATTATATGAAGAGAGTAGAGCACGCACTGAGTCGCTTCTCCTTGAATGAATCCATCTCCTCCCTCTCCCTTACATTCACTCCCCATTCCAAATCCTGGTATAATTTTAACCGTATAACCTGGTTAAATTGAAACCATCCTTTGGTTAATTTGAAACCATAATTGGTTAAAAACAACTATAATTGCCTGGTAGATGAAACTACACACAGTATAGTGAATATTACCATATAGGTTGGCTTGGGTTAACACAGGGTGTGTAGTTGTCCATTTCCGAAACCAGGAGTATAGTAAAGTGTAACCAAATTAAAGTAAATCTAACCCAGGATGTTTTTTCCGTGAGAAAATCGATGCCTCTCTGATTTCTTGGCGAACGGTCGTGCGTATCCAAAACTCTGATTCAAAATCCGATCATTTCGATCCAATCACTTAACTCTAGCGTAAGTGGCAGTAGGGGGGGGGGAGGGTGTAACCCACAGCCTCAGTTACCCATTTTGGTGTCCATACCAACACGCAGAGAGTGGCGCGCTTATAAATTCAATAATATAGACATGAACCTAGACATAGTACTGTTTAGACGATTTTTATCCAAAATGGTTGTTTTTCGAATTATTTATTTGCTTAAAACGATTAAATAGATTTAATTCAACTATGCAAACAAATTTTGACACAGACTTGGATGCGATCCGACCGTTTGGTCGAGAGTTAAAATGTATCTGTAGCAAACGGACAGAACCGTTTTCAATAATGTAACTATTGAAATTAGGGGATTGTGCAGTGCAAATATAAGAAGAATTCTCAAATTATGTATTTTTTGTTCTTGAAAATAGAAAATCAAACTATAAGTCATTATTGGAGGACCCTGTATCAGAAAAGGTTGAATACTTGCAGAGCGCTCAATGTTGGATTTTGACAGGCCGCAATAAAACCGTCAAACGAGAATCCATATGGTGGTATGAAAGCAAGGTCTCTCTACGAGGTCTCTCCCTGTAGTAGGGATGTCTCTTCAGGGTTTAATGTGGGGCTTCAAAAATGTTTGTGAGGGTCACGTGACGGTCTGACGGACTTTTGAGTGGTGATCAGGTACAAGGTTCGGCTGTGGCAGCCAGCGCGTCTCTTTTGTTTATTGACTTAAGGTTTTCCGATCTAAAAGAGAGTTTTGCACTTGCTCTCTTGAATAGAGATGCCGGCCACTCTTTTAGAAATGATTGATTCGTTGACTGCGGACTTTTGATTGAAATGCATTTCTTCTTGGTCTATTCACCCCTGTATCTTTCCCTGTATTTTTCGATACAAGTATCAGTTTCCGTATATTTCACAACCTATTGGGAGGAATTGAGAATATTGAGACGCAAGAATTCGAACAGACGCCGCGCCGGCCGTGCCGTCAGTGTTTATTGTTTATTTGTTTATGAAGTCAGCTGTGATGACACTCGACCATGATTGTTTGAATTAGTGGCGTAGCCGGGGGGGGGGGTGTCCAAGGGGTCTGGACCCCCCCCCCCTTTCCACCAAAATTTATCCTAAAAAAAGGTAATTTATTGCGTTTTCAGAAATTTACCAAATTAGTATCTTTGGACCCCCCTTGAAAATTTTCGGACCCCGGACCCCGGACCCCCCCCACAGGAAAATTCCTGGCTACGCCACTGATTTGAATGTGCAGCGCTAACCCCGCCAAATATCGTTCACGTGGCGGAAAGTTACAGGGGTGAATAGGCTCTAGTATTTTGTCGCAATTTGTGAGTTTATTAACGAATTTTTGTGGTTTCTGATGCTGCCATTGTCATTTTTACGGTGTTTTACATACGAAGTGAAACTTTAAAACGCTCTAGTCGAAGAGTGCAACAGACCCAATTGAACCGAGGAATATGAGTAGAAAGTTTTAAATTAAATGTAAGAGGTCAAAATGATGATTTTTGATTACTTTTTTCACTAATTTTTGGTTACTTACACCCTATGTCAAGACCATAGTGCGGTGCGGGGCGGCGCGGCGCGGCGTGGCGTGGCGTTCTGTTATGTAAAGGCAAGAGCAATAAATTTCAAGAGTAGTTGACCCACGTTAAACTGTTCATGTTGCAAAATTAATTAAAAACCGCTGGTCGACCGTTGCGTTGTTTCGTAGCGTTGCCTTTGTTATTACGAAAAGTGAACACAAGCACTCCCTCCCCCCCACCACCAAGCTTTGCAATGGTCGGAAACCTCATCCTTCTCCCTTTCTTTGCCATTCCCAAACCCCTTTCATAGATCTTTCCGCCCTAAACAATCTTAATTATAAGTAACTTCACCGACGAGGCGTGCGCCGTCGAGCCACGCGTGGCTCATTTACTCACGGGGATCAACCGCGAAATAACACAGTTAAAAAGGCATTAATGGGGAAGGAATGGGGAATGGGGAACGGGGAATGGGGATTCATTCATGCCAGCATCCAGTATTTCATTCAGTATTTCGCCTCTCTCCCTTTCTTGGGCTATGCATTTTCTTGTTTCTTCTTTGAGAGTACTTGAACTTTTTTCTGACTTGAAGTACTGAGACAGTCTGATCATAAACTTATCTGTTATATGGACCTGTTTAGTGTCAATTAACGAAAAGAATTGGGTCCAAACAAACGCTCCACCTCACTCGCTCTCGCGGGTTTTCCCCATAAGAAACAGAATCCCAATTTTCAAATGCAAATTCGTGCCTCTCAAAATCTCTCAAATTTTATTACACCGTTCAATTCCACAAATCTTTTTTCCGCTGTGAGAAAATACCTATGTGTTAAAAAATCCGTAGGGGGTCAACATTTCAAGCGTGCCATACGAAGTATATGGCAAGCTTCTTACTCTCGTTTTGTTGTATACAATGAATAATATAATACAGGGGGGTGATCACGGAGGATCGTTTCGTTTCGGTATCGTTATCGTTATCGTTTGCATTAAACCAAATGGGCTTGCTTCTGCGCAACTCGATCGCGCAGGTGATCCCCTCCTCACCTCTTCCTACTTCAAACGATCGAGTAAACGACAGCCTCCAACTCATCGCTTCCTTTCGACCGTTTCAATCGTTACGAGAGGCTCAAAACGATTCGATCAGTTGAGCCACTCATAAGGTTACACGTAAACGATAACGATAACGAAAACGAAACGAAACGATCCTCCGTGATCACCCCCCAGTGTGAGAGGCGCCCTCTGGTGGCCGTGTGTGTTTTGGAGATTTAGTTTTCAGGATATAAATCAACAATTAAATGCTCAAGTCGTATTGAGTATTTTCTAGAACTTTTTGAGTACGTACAATGGTACACTCAGACACGTTAGATTTTTTTTTTATAGAGTTATTTGATGTCTTTTTTTTTTTTTTTTTTTTTTTTTTTTTTTTAGACTTTCCCGTTGAGATATCAGCGCTGACTTCAGTTGTGTTTAATTTGTCTTCGATGCCTCTACACACACACACTTACACACTCACACACAGAGTGCGTAGTGTGTTGGTGGCTTCGTCGCACACGCAGAGAAAATATACCGATTTTACACAACACAAAGCTAAGGTTTACCCTTCTCAGATTTTGACACGTTTATGATTCTTTGCGAACACATCGTCGACCCCCCCCCCCCCCTCCAAACTCAGTCTTCATAGCCCAGCATCGCTGCGTTTTAAACCGACGGGCGAGAGAGACGAGATGACTGACATGACGCTGCCTTTCTCTATTCGCGCATGCGCACACGATAGTTTTTTTTTTACTCACAATCAGATCTGCTCTGCTCTAGGGTCCCTAGATATATGAGGGTACAATGGATAGGTTTTCTAGAGGTCCGCGCTGTAGTGGGACGTTTGAATTTACTTGTATTCAAATGGGTGGAATCGACGTTTTCACCCCGGTTCTTAACTATACCTAGGGTCAAAGTTTCTAACAATTTTTTTTTGCAGCAACTAGACGTATTGAGCAAGATTTTCACCCAACCGATTTGATTTTACTGTATAGGATTTTGAGCATATCGCCTCCAAAGATGATCCTTTCCCCGCGCTCAAGACCGCGTAATTGAATTTCATATACGGGCTATACGGCGCACGGTGGATCGAGTCAATGGGGACCAGCGGACATTTCGCTGTGAGGGTTTGATTTGTGCAAAAAGTTAGACAGATATGCATGAATTCCGCTCATTTTTTCATGAGGAATCTGAATTTTTAGCTCCTAGAATCTTATTTTTCTTTATTTTCACTCCATACCTCATTTTTGTGCCTAGAAAAATGTTTGAAAAATGGGGACTTTTTAAGGAAACTTTAGCATCGGCACATTGAAATATTTTACAAAAAGGACGCGTTTTTTGTGAGCCCTCGTGGCTTTTGACAACTTAATCAGTACATATTTCAATTTTCAAAAAACTTTTTAGACCAAAAGATGGGGGGGGGGGGGAGTCCCATACAGAAATATTGACGAGGAGGATTATCCATGCAAATAAAACTTAATTTTCGATTAACCTAATTAGTGCCCAGATCAGGGAGAGATCGTGATCAAAGTAAACAAGAGACTTAAATAGTTCACTTAATTTTTGTTTTTTGAACTCACCAGGCAACTGGAATTCTTCCTCTAGTCAGCTTCCATATTTATCCTCGAATCGATCTGGTTTCCTACTATACACTTTTCAAAAAGACCTTGCACCCGAAAAACAAAATTGTAGACAAACTTTCTAAAAGCACTAGAACTACTTACAGGAATAACTAATTTTTCTGTGGGGTGGATCACTAAATCGTCTGTAATTTTAAATCTGACGGGAAGTTTTATAAAATTGAACAAATCACGATTTTTCATTTTACTCGTGGTAATTAATCAAATTAGAGATTGAAAAAATAAGTGGGAGCAGGTAAATGCAGTGAAGGATTGCCGATGAAATAAAAAACGCAACTGATTTGGTAATTAAGAAGCTAAGTGCATCTTCATTCAAATACTGTCCGTTCCGAGTTTTTTTTTTTTTTTTTTTTTTTTTTTTTTTTTTTTTTTTTCGAATACACGCAAAAATCTCCCGGAAAATCACCAGATCGTACCCCAACCCTTTTCCCCACCAAACTGTTCAGCCCGTGGTTTTCCGTAGAGTTGTGCATTAGTTGGAGAACATAAAATGCTGTAAAATCAGTTTTTTACAGTCTCATCAGGAGGACGGGCTAGACAGAGCAACGTATCTCTTCAGATCGGGTCTTGGGTATAAGGTGAGGATTTTGACGGAAATCGCCGACTAAAAATTGAAAGGTTTTTGACATTTAAGACCCTTTGGCGCATCTGGCGCAAAGATGCGCAAGAAGTGTGAGGTATTGCCAGGTTCCTGGGGGTGTAAGGAGTCTGGAAAAACCTCGGTTATACGAAAGTTCAGGCAAGTACGATACTAAAACCTTAGTTATTCTTCAAAAAATGGCTTATTCCAGGGTCTTCAAGAAAGTCACTCTCCTCAGCCAATAATGAGAACAAAAACAACTATGTGGGGTGTTTTCAGATCAGAAAGTAGTCTACAATCATCAAAAAATATCATAATTGCATTTATACAACCAGCACTTCCAAAATGTTTGACTTAAAGCCACCAACCCTGAGCTGAGAAACACGTGGAATTAATTTACTTCCGAAACAGCTAACTTTTAGCCACGGTCAGAGCACCACAAAAGGCAAAAAAAGAAGATATGCGACTCTTTTCCAATCCTTTTGAGGTCCTAGAACAAGGTTTTTTGGTGAGAAGTTCAATTTTTAAACTCCGATTTTGAGCGAAATGTCCGACCCTTAACATTGGCTCAGCCCATAGTGCGGCGCGGCGCACTACGCACTATGGTCTCTGATCGTCAAAAAGTGGCCAAAAATCAGAAAGTGAATTTCTCTTCAATTTATCGTTTATGAACTTTCAAGGCCAATTTCTATCACAGAAAACACCTTTAGCAAGTCATTTAAACTAAGTAACGTCACTGAAAATTTTTAATTTTAGCTTGAAAAGTCGAAAACGTTGATTATTGATGACTTTTTTCCACAGATTTTTGGCCACTTTTTTTCGATCTCAGACCATAGTGCTACGGAGCGAGTCAATGGGAAGGGTCGGACATGGTAGCAAGCGCGTCCATTTCATCGCGAAATCACGGTTAATTTGGTCTCTACATCGAAATTCTAATACCGTTCCCGGTTAGTTTTTGATCGTAGTTTTCATTTTTGTCCGTATTTTGGTTGTTTCACCCACCCAAATATGATTTTTGTAACATTTTTAGAAGGAAGAACCTAGAATCCGAAAATAGATATTTATGTTCTGCGCCACAGACACTTGATTTTACCTGTCGAGAGGAAAACTAGCACCAAAATAACAAATATCAGCATTATTAAATAGAAGGAGGGAAGGGGGGGGGGTTGAAAATGTAATACTGTACCCTCCCCTTCCTTCTGATTTATGAAAGACGGAGTTAAACGTTAATGAAATTGAGCCGTTTTTTTGACATTTCTTATTTGGTTGACGCTCCGTTTTCGTCCATTTAAACCTGTGAAATCTATCGAACTAGTTAACGCAAAAAGAATATCATTGAATTTGACTCACAATCAAATCAATGTAAAAAATACGAAGTTGCGTTGCAAGTTTGCACGCTTTGTTCCGGCATGCAAGGACAGCCATGCGTTGACGTACCTATATACATTGATAGCAAGGAAGAAAGTGTTTCCTCTGCGACAAATTTCAACTCTTCTTGCAGTAAACTGTTATTCAAGCCATCGCTGTGGGTTATGCTATAGTAATGAAAAAGTATACATTTATAAATGAATTTCAGAAGAAAAATAAATAAAAAATAAAATTTAAGCGCGGTTACTTTCCCCACGGCTACAAGCAATATAAAATGGCCGGCCTGCCACGCCGCGCGCCACGACTCGTCAGATTCAAAATGGTCCCGCAGCCAAACTTGCAAAAACTTGCAACCAATTTTTGGAAATTCTACTTACCTAAGGTATCTAGAAAACAGTACTCTAAAGCTTGTACGCGAATTCGCGCGAATTCACAGTTAAAAACGTATTTACTTTTCATATATCAAGCTTTTTTGAAAGCTCCATTAAAACCACATTTTCAAGCCAAAAAATAATTATAAACTATAAAAAATGGGGTACAAAAATCTTTGCCTTTGCAAGGGCAACAAGTTGGTTTAATCCAATTTTTAATAGGTGCGCGTGCAAAAAAGTTACAATGATAAATATAACACCAAAGGTGAGACTCAAATTTCCGTAGCGCCTTCAATGTCAACTTCAGGCAACCTGCAAGCAAATTCCCTGGGGGGAAATGGCCGACCAATCACAGAAATACTTTCTAGAGGTATTCAACTGTCGTTTAAAAACGGTTCGTTGAAATTGCGAGTTTCATTTTTTGGCCCCATATCCGACCCTTACCATTGACTCGCTCCATAGTGCGGCGCGGCGTGAGCGGACTTGCTACCTCCGTCCTCCGGGTGGCCCTTGACGTGGCTGCAGACAGACCTATTGCGGCACGCTTAACCAATACAAAAATTGTAGTGGAGTTCCCCTGCTTGTTTGTTTTTTTGTTTTTTTGTTTTTTTTTTCAAAGGTCGATCGCGGAGTCAAAACTCCGCGATTGAATTGCGCATAAGCAATCCGTATGAAATGAACGTGCGATCCGATTTCGATAATCATTAAGATTTAATCCTCTGTGACCACCCCCCTCCCCCTCCCTAGGTGGTTTAAACAGTAGGTATGCGCATCTAAAAAATCCCAATGTGCAGTCGCATTGCTGATTTTTTGGAAAGAGGGCACATTTTGTTTGGTGGGCCCGCCTCCCGAAGACCAATACAATTCTTCGTGGAAATTAAAGTCATAGAGGTCGGCCTCCGTGGTCTGGTGGTCAGCGCAACTGGCCACTAACCCAGAGGTCCCGGGTTCGAATCCCGGCCGAGGTGACAAGATTTGACGGTCTCAGATCTAGTCATCTCGGAAGGACATGGATGTAACTAACACTCGAACTCTCTCTCTATCATCTTTCCTTCTTCTTCTCTCTTCCATTTCGTCTGTTGGGCCCTAGTTGGCGAAAGAGGACACTTAAACTTCCGAAAAAAAAGAAAAAAAAAGTCATAGAGAAACCCAAGCGGTTCGGTTCTCTAGCTGCGTCATGCTTTGGTGCAGCGTTTATTCCAACGACGTTGGCGAAACAACTTCACGTGAAAATTAATTTCAAATTCGAAAATCCTCCCTCTACTTTTGAAAATAGATCATAAAAAAGGGAGTGCGAAGTCCTCCCGTTCTTTAAAGGGATCTTGTTTATCTCAACGTTCAGCTTCGCGCCATCATCTTCGGACGGCGCGCGGCGCAAGTAACGAAAATATTGATTTTTCTGGACAAGATAAGTTTTAATATTTACGGCCAAAATAGTTTCAATATCAATGTCTTTACAGTTGTGGAAAAAACCTGCATATAATTCTCTACCAAGGCAATTTCCCCTACATCAGTTGTCAGTGCAAGAAGCAATCCAACTGATTGTTAAGTAACTGCGGTAAAGTTTGTCTCAAAATCAATGAAGGGACAGCTTTAGATTTCACCAGCGGAATTCATTAGGGAAAAAGAAATTTCTGATTAAAATATTTCTAGTGTACATAGCTGTACTAAAATATAAAAATAAATATTATCCTTGCTCCTCGGATGAATTCCCCTCCCTCCCGTTAAGTTGTAAACCTGTACCGAAGCTTTCAGGTCTTATCATTTGTGGTTTTTTCCGCTATTACAATAGCGAAGAAAATCTGTTTATAAGCGGCTGTGCGTCGTTACAAGCACGACATTACAATTCTTTCCCGATTTTCGACGAAACTTGGATTTTTTTTTATAAGAAAAAATTAGTGCTGATACTTTTCAATCAGTTTCAAAATTAATTTGACTGAAAATCAGATGTAAAATTAATGTATTCGCTCGATTTTTGATATCTTTACATTCAGTGGTTTAGCTTTATTATATCAACGATTTTAATTTTGGTTCCTCGTATGATACAAGTATTTCCAAAAACATCTACTTTTTAATCAACTGACATATTCTGTGCGCCGTGGCAACGATCCAATCAATGGAGCCGAATCTTAATTTCCGGTTAATTACCGATAATGCGGGATCAGAATTAAAAAGCATAGTGGCCGCCCCCACTCTTCCTCTCTGGAGTCCCTGGAGAAAATGGCGGGGATTCCAAATGAGTTTCTTTTTTTAAGGGCATTCCAGTACGCTAATGAGTTTTAAAAGAATTTTGGTGCCGAGTTGCCGTGTCTCCCCAAAAATAAGTTGTATAGGTATAGAAGGTTTGGGACAGTTGATTTACGCCCAAAACGTCCACTATTTTTTCAGTCTTCTTAAAAAAAGGTCCATACTATTATTTCGCCTTGAACCATTTCGTCCATTTTTATTCAATGTCTATAATCTATTCCAAGCTGTCCATTGTCTCATTACGACAACTTACACATAATATTTAATTGCATAGCAAGCAAAACGAGGCTACCCCATCATTTTGTAATACTATAACGAAAAACGTACACATCTTTAATTTCATTGATTGAATTCAGTGCAAATTATTCGTCTACTCCTAATTTATTAGCAAATTTCGTGGGCCACTTTTTTGATAGCCGTACTTGTTGACCAGGCATTCACGTCGTAGACCTGTTTCCATGGCCCAAAAGCATGTAGACCTTTTTCTCAAGTAGACGTCATTTCTTATTAGACTCCTGATCTGTGATCTTTCATCAGACGTAATCTATTAGACCTCGTGACTGCGTGACTGCGAGAACCATTTTTTACTGAACCAACTGATCTCTAACCCGTCGATGACCCTGTGCAGCTTTCCGAGGACAAATGGACTATACACTCTGAGTGGAGAGTGCTTGGATCTAAGAATCAACCTTCAAAATCTCTATTACACCAGTATACGCAATATACACATATCTAAACGGGTAGTTCATCTGATTTTTGAGCTGATTTTTCTCCGCGAGTAGTGAGTTTTGGACCTCGATGATCTCGCCGCTATTTTTGCAGCATTTTATCCGGAACACTTTTTTTCATTAGCCGTCTTTTTCTTTTTTTATGTCCACAACGATTTTGCGAACGCGGACTGTGAATGTAGTGTGGACAGGACTCCGCCTACAAAGTCACGTGGTTTCACTGTGTAGTGAGTGTGTCGTTTGCGCACTACGCAGGACATCCTCTCCGTTCACGATGGTTCGCGGGCTCCAAACCATGAAGAAGATTGCGTGGTCCACAATCGGTTGCAGCAGTGCTACGAGCCTGGGAAAAGGGAAATCCCGCAGTGTTTTTGATCGATAAGCTCCGCCCATTCACAGTCGTCCACAAAATTAAAAAAAAACGGCGACCGTGGACCGCAGCGGTCCACAGCGGGCGATTGTAGATCCAAAAAAAAAAAAAAAAAAAAAAGAGATGGCTTTTTACTTTTTCATTCTAACGAAATTAGACAAAGTGAGAAAATATTGCGATGGCGCAGAGATTTTCAAAGTTTCTATTTTCTTTTGTTGTTGCATGGAATCTCACAACTAACAAGTCAATCATGATTTATACAAAAGAATGGCCTCTCATCCTGTCTAATACTATCCAAGAAACGCATCCTTTATATAAAATTTCAATATTTCTTAACCCTTTCAAATTTACAGATATTTATACAACACAAATTCCGTGGCATCCGTCCGTCTGTAAGTCTATCAGTCCGCCAGTCCGTATACTCACATAGTTTTTAAACCATTGATCCACATGCATCCAGATTTTGTACCAATGTTGCTTTCCAGATTCCTCAGAGGTGTTATTTCTTCGTTTTCTTGACATTTTAACTTTTAAGTTCGACTTGAAGAGGGGGGTCTAGGGGTTTTTTCCTAGAGTACTAAAGAGGGGTCTATGAGGGTATCCTCCAGAATTTTAAAGGGGGTATGGGGATATCTCCAGTATAATAAAGGGGGATGTGGGGGTCTCCCGGTCTCCCCCCGATTAAAATGGTGTGAGAAAGTATTCGCAGTGTATTCTCTACAGTTTATTTTTTTTTACCATACACAATGAGCGCATTGTCACATCGAAGGGTAGATCCGCGGTAACATGACGTTTCGCTAATGCCGAAAACTGTCATAGAAATTGCATCAATAAAACATTGAAAGCTCCCAAATTAATAAATACTTCCGTCATAAGTGTTCCTCTTTGTAAATTAAACAAAAATAAACCGTAAATTTAATGCTACATTAAAATAATCGTGCTTTTAAGGTGCCAAAAGGTCATACTGCCTGTTTTGACACTTAAAAACTTATTTAATTTCAACATCTCATCAAACAAACGATCCGTTCTTGTAGCTTAATAAATGCTTTTAACTTAAATATTTATTCTTTCGGTATCTATAGCCGTTTTTATTTGATATCATGGAATTTCTAAGAGACTTTTCGGCGTCACTGAAAAATCATGTTGCCGTCGAATTTCCGTCAATAACTTGCCATAAAACTATTATACAGGGTGTAAAAAAAAAAAGTTTCCAAAAAATTTTTCGAAAACGGCTGCGTGAATTTCGAGAAACGGCCAAACACGTGTCAAATAATATCGAGAAACGGCCAAACACGTGTCAAATAATATCGAGGGGGACCCAGTTTGGGGGGGGGGGGGGTTTTTTTCGGCGCTCCCCTGGGTGGGGTGGGGGAGGGGGTTACCCCCCGGAAAAGGGAACTTTTTCTTATGGCAGCCCTTTTTCTTATTTCAGTATCTAAACAGGCATTAAAAACAATCTTTTTTGCGCAAACCGAAGGTCGATATCGTTTTTCGTTTTCGGTACATCGAAAGTCAAAGTTCGATATGGACCTTTTTTTCAAAAAATCATTACTCCTCTTTGAGATACTGGAATTTAAAAAAACTAGGGATTTAAAATACTTCAAAAAGCAAGCCCTTTTCAGAAAAAAATACAAAGACACAAATTTACCCAAAAATAGGATATAGCGCCCCCGAAAATTGTTAACGTTTTTGCCCCCCCAGGGGGGGCTTATCCGAAAAAATCCTTAATACGACCCCTATCGAGTAATACATCAATCGAAAGGGCCTTAAAAACTGAGCATTTTGGCGCAAACCGGAGGTCGATATCGTTTTTCACATTCGAGATATCGAATTTTGTAAATCTAACTTTGACATTCGATACCTCGAATGTAGAAAACGATATTGACATGTGGTTTGCGCCAAAATGCTCAGTTTTTAATGCCCTTTCGATCGGTGTATCATTCGATAGGGGTCGTCTGAAGGAATTTTTCTGATAGGCCCCCTGGGAGGCAAAAACGTTAACAATTTTCGGTGGCACTAAATCCTATTTTTGGCTAAACCTGCTATGCCCTTTGCTAGTGCATAGCAAGATAAGCCGGCGCCTTTTTCAACGAAACTTTGGGGACGTGGTAAGGACCATGAGAAACTAACTTCTGCAAATTTTCAGCCCTTAATTCTGATCTCGCGCTAGACGCTTTTTTCAAAATTTCGAAAAAAAAAAATTAATTTTCCGCGAACGGCTGCACCGATTGAGTCCAAATTTTAGGAGGTTATGAGAATAATTAAAATGCATCCGATAACATTTTTTCGATTTTTTTAAAGCCATTTCGGGGCTCAAACTTCCAATTTTCGGTGTTTTTATTTTTTTCAACCAAGTTGCGATTCTGATACAACAACCAAAATTGGACTGTAGACGCGTCTAATGTGCATCTATGTATAACATATATTTTTCCCATAAATGTACGCCACTTATGCCATAGTCAAATCTACGAAAAACTGGTTCGAGGGTCAAAATCGCATGATTCCGAAAGGGAACTTTAAAGATATTTATATCAGTCGAAAGTGTGAAAAAAATGCGTCTCTTAGCGCAAACCGCGTGTTTATAACTCAATTTACCGAAAAGTGAGAGAATTTAACTCAACTCGCGCACACAAAAAACACACACGTTCATCGCTCGACCGAACCTCTATACTCTCTATTTCGGCATCGTGCTGCACATGTTGTCGTGGCCGAGTGGACAGGAGCGCCCTGCCACAGTGCGTGGCGCGGTGCTGCGTGTGGGTGTGGGTGTGGGTTCGATGTCAAGAATGAATGATCTTTGCAACGATCTCCCTCGTTAGCCATTTTGCACTCTTTTGTGCAAACGTTTTGCAAAATGTTTCTTATTATATCTTTTCTTCTTCTTCTTCCTTCCGTTTCTCTTTTTTACATTCTCCTCTCTCCCTTCGATGAATTGAAAAATGTCATTAAATATACCAATACACGGAACGGCAGCACTGCGTTTTTTTTTTTTTTTTTTTTTTTAAATTCGAACTTGAATTACGAGTGTTTGAAATGGGGCAGTTGTAAGGGTCTGGAATTGTATATTTTTTTGTAAAGAATCTGATAGTACTTGATGAACTGAGAACAATAGTGCTTTTGGTTTTTTCCGAAGTATCTCGGTTGAAGATATACACACGTGCAAAGTTGTAAAAAATCGTGTGCGTAGTGACGTCACTACGCGGAGTCCCCATTTGAAACAACGTATTTTCGGCTAAAATCTCATCTCCAAAACAATGGAACTTATTTCTAAGTAGACGAAAAAGATTGAAGCCGTTCTTGCCGTAGACCAAACTACCTCGAACCTTCGGAACGAACGATGTTGTGGCGCTCCATACTTAGTATTTCTATTCAAGGGTAATTTCTGGCAACGATGCCTAGATTGACTAGGTCGAAAATGGGTGATCTAAATTCAAGTAAAAAGTGAGCGTGCGCGGGGAGGGGGGGGGGGGTCTAAAACCCTTCTAATAAAGATGGATACAAAACAAGCGGCAGGGAACTATAGTGGAGGCGCGTCAATGTGATTGCGTGGGTGTGAGTGCTTGTCCCTTGCCTCCGTAAGTGTGTGAGTGTGTGTGTGTGTGTGTGTGTGTGTGTGTGTGCGTCAGATCAGAAAGGGTGACCGAAGTGTGAGTGGTGGAGAGGGAAGGGGAAGGAGGATTGGGTTGTGTGAAGGCTCTAAACAAACATTTTCAAGCGTGCCAAGTGTTTCCTTAAACGCCCCCTCTCTCCGCCTCGAACATTCATGAGTTTCTTAATAAATTCCCCCTTTTAATTTTAATCAATTTTTGATTCGACCCGGCTCGGCACACCGAACCGCATGCACGGCGGCACCTTGTGTTGCCTAATTATCTCGGCGCGGGCTAAGAGCTCTTCCACCCTTCGCTTCGCCCTCCGACGCGACGTTTTGCAGCCCAAATGCGTATATACAGGGTGTGTTTCAGACCACCTGACCAGCTTTTATTGTGGCCAAACTAAGGCAATTATGAAAATTCGGTAAAACACGTGTAACGTAAACACATGGACCCCAAAGAATTCTGGGAAAATATTTTCAGCCCCCCAAAACCACCTTTTGGGGGTTATTTGGGGTGGTGGGTACCCGTACCTCAAAAAAATCAAATGGAAAGGATATGTTTTGACATTGGAATCTAATACGGCATAAAAAAATAAAACTTTTTTATCCCTGAATTTTTTTCTAAAAACCACCCTTTACTGAGAAAGGGGTGGTTTTCGAAAAATTTAAGGGCAATTATTGATCGACCGCTGTGAACCTCCAAATCATTGGATCTCAAAAAACTAAATAGTTTCTGAAAGGGCAGACCAAGGGCTTTCTTTTGATGTATCACATGCCTATTTTTTGTCAAAAAGGGTACAAGACCCCCTCATACAAAGATTTTGGGGCTTCGGGGGGCCCTTCGCAAAAAATTTCAAACGTAAAGGCATGGCTTGTGATACATCATTTGAAAGGTCTTTAAGAGACAAAAAACATTTTGCCCCCCGCCCCCCCAAAGTCTTAAAAACTTGGGTTCTTCATAGTCTCCTGCTACTCCCATTTTTGTTTTAATGAAATCCCTACACTTTTTCTCTTGGTTCAACAGTCCAATATGATCACTTACGTTTGTACCGTAATCTTATCGAGCCCAAAGCCTCCCGATCATAACCTTGTAGGCGAATTTTAATGATACAACCAAGGTCACGTTACTACGTGATCTTATTTGGAAGATACATTGTGTCCTAAAAGTAGCTTACTTGGTCCATGTCGAAAAGCACGTACGCTCATTTCTATTCGACTCCCTATATAGGCTGTTTTAGTAGAGCGATATTCCGATCGCAGTCTCAGGACCTCTGGTTCGAAGCAAACTCTGACTCAATTTATTTCCACCATAATCGCATTTTTGAACGGAAATTGAGGCTACTGAAGGAAACAATTCGTCCCAAATTCTTGCGAATTCGAATTTTCTGACATTATTATGCGACCTAGGTTCGCGATAACGAATTCTACGTCCTCGAAAATGTTTAATTATGCCTCGTAGTTCTGTGACTAAAGCTGCTGAAATCAACAAGACATTACAGATTAAGCGATGCATATAGAGGTTGGAGTCATCCGAATCTTCGCGAGGTTCCCACTCATTCCTCAACAACAACAATAACATTTTGGTGATACAAGTAATTTGTGTACGTACCATTTGCGTAGTAGTGCAAAAAAAACAAAAAAAAACAAAACAAAAAAACGGTGATTCCAACCTCTAAATGCATCGTTTAATCTGTATAATATCTTGTTGATTTCGGCAGTTTTAGTCGTGGAAGGCATAACTATTAACTAAGCACGTACACTTCGAAAAGGTAGCATTGATTTCTTGGTTTATAACTTACAAAATGTCCGATAAATAATGCGCTTAGGGGGAACATTGATTGATTCAGAGTTGGTTTGGGCAAGGAAATCGATACGATAAATCGCTGTCCTAAAACAGTCAATATTGACCTCATTGTAATTCTCACCGCGTTTTATATACGAATGAAACATGATAAAAAAATGAATCATTTGAAAGTGCAAGTGGCCAGTATCGTTCTTTAAAATCAGTCTATCGAATGAAACCATAGCTCGTTGGATGTTGGATAGGCGCAATGCATTTCCGAGACCGTATAGAATAAAGCGAGAAATCGGTCCGTTGTCCTTTGTCCGGTGAATATGCATCGCTGCGCATGCAGAGCGCGCATAGTTTGATTTATTCGCTGCGAAATTAATCAGCTGGAAATATATCCCCCAAGAGTACCTAGCAGTGCTGCCAGATTTGGTATAAAAAGGATATAAATTCCCCATGTAGCTCTATGTAAATTGTGTAATTTTTTTTGGGCCAAATCTGGCAGTATTGGTTCCGAGTCGAGACCGCAGACGCGATGCCATGGTCATGGTGTTATGTCCGTGGCGCTTAAGATATACCGACTAAGAGTAAATACTATATTTATATACATATATAGATATGCTGTCTCTAAGTGTAACGATGTATAACAGCAAACAGCAACTAAACTTGAGTAGAGGAGCTTTGAAACAACCCGCCGTGCCATCGCCCTTTCTCGAGAACTCGCCGACGGACACCCAAGACCCCGCAATCCGTCGCACAGTAATCACAGTATATCCGAAAATAGATTTACTCAATGTTTCATCCTTTGTTTTAACTCTTGTGAGCTCAGTGGGAGTCTAAATCGACCCTAGAGGTGAGTTGTTCCCCCTCCATTATGAGCATTTTCAATCTAAATTCTGTTCATCGTAAATTATTCTCTCAAAAAGTTCACCAGAGGCACTGAGAATATAGTTCATACACAAAAAAAAGTAGCTTTGGTAGCGCTGAAAGCACTTTTGGTACAAAAATGGCCCAGCAAAATACTTTGGTTGAGCAAACCAACTCTTTTGTTCTCCTAAGTAAAGGTTTTCAGTAGGCGAAACAAGACTTGGTTTAGTAATTGATCTACTAAAAACTCTTGCTGTGTCACTTTCCTACCAAATGTTTCACCAAAGCTGCTGCTTCTTTTTTTTTCAGTGTAAACTTTAAAGAGCGAATTCTAAAGTACCCATATATCCAGGGGGGGGGGGTTTCAATATAGTATATTTTTGCTCAACTGTAAGCCTGTATTAGAGAATGGAGCTATACTGATTCATATACACTATACAGGGTGACTGACAAAAAAAAAGTCCCCGCTCAGAAATTACGAGATGGCTGCCGCTCGAGAAAATGAAGGGGCTTTATATCATTTGACGGACGAAGCGTACGCACGAACCTGCAATAAAGTTGACTCGAATGAAAGGATATATGCAAATGAGGTAGGAATAAAGACCTCTAATCTTGAGGCTTGTGTTGAAAATTGAAATCGCAATGTGAACGGAAGAAGCTCCTTCAATTTCTCGAGTGGCAATCACTTTAACTTCTTAGTGGGGACTTTTAATTTCTCGCTCTAAGTTAAACAAATTGAGAGAGTTTTCGTAGGGTATTTCCTACAGTTTATTTTTATAGTCACCCTGTAAAGTATACTATGTTCTCGTCAATTTTTTTGAAACACGGATGACTCAATGATTGTTTAAAAAAAGTCAGCGTCTGTAACTTTAGTTGGAAAATGTATCATTTTACTGAAACTTATCGGAGGCGGAGATAGAATGAAACTTGACACTTCCGGAAAGAAAGTATTTTAGGATCCATTGTTCGGTGAAGCTCAGTGTCGACTGTCGACTGCCGACACAAAAAACTGATGATGAGGCACGAGACAAGAAACGGAGAAAGGGTTGCACTGCAACGTCCACGCCGTCTACGCCGACCGCTCTTTCATTTTCAGTGTTGCCAACTGTAGTTGAGTACCAATTCTCAACTGCGTCTCACCCAGGGTTGCCATCAAAGAGTAAACAAGAGTTGCAATTGCGTTGAGATATAGCAAGGTCACCGCTGATAAGAGCCAAATTAAAAATTGGTCTCTGACTGCAGACTGGAAATGGAGGGAAATGCGTGTGTCCAAACTTTTCCGGGCGGGGGAAATTAACAAGGGGTTTTTCTTTAAGGTAATTTTTCTCGAAAACGAAGAAGAATTTTAGGGTCAAAAAAACGTTGAATCGATTTAGTAGAACTTTGTCAACAAATTGATAGGTCACAAGCGCTACTTTATTGCGAATTCGAAAAGGTTATCTCAGTTGAAAAGAACAAACAATAGTGAGTTGTTTCTCAACACCCGTCAAGCATGAAAACACACTATTATTTGTACTATTCAAGTGAGATAGTCTTTTCGAATTTGCAATAAAGTGGCACTTTCGACCGATAAATTCTGCTAAATCGATTTACATAATTTTCTTTTGCAAAATTCTTCTTCGTTTTCGAGAAAAACCTCATGTATATCCCTCCAAATCCAGCTAGTCAGAAACCGACTTTGAACTAAGCTGTAATCAGAATAGATCGCGCTAGCTCTCAATGCAATAGCGACTCTTGTTTACTCTTTGGTTGCCATTTTGCCTGAAATGAAGCCTTTTTGGACCAGGTTATTTCGATAATTAAACACTCACTCACTCTGATTGAGTTGGTATAGTAAAAAAACTTCGAGATCGAGCGACTTACGGTATACGTCGCATAGTTGGCCGCGGTCAGTTCGGGTGACTTGCGATATGTCACCCACGCTACTTAGTTTACGAGGCTCTCTCCAATTTTATTTATTGTTTGAAACGTGTATGATCCATTGAGTGCGAGTTGTAGATTAATAACCCCGAAGGTGTCTTTTGAAGGTAATCTCAAAACAACGGCTGACCTCCAAGGTCCAATTTGTCACGGAGAAAGAGTGGAATGTAATTACGAAGGATTTAACCGTACCGCTTATGGACGATGTTGGTTTTGGTTGTAAGTAAGTTTACCTACCGGCATTTCATATATGCAAGGCCATTCTTCTACAACATTATTCCAAACGTCATTTTGTCTACAGACGATTGACCCTATTCAGTGTTGCCTAAGAAAAGTAAAACCAAAATATAATCCCAACAACTGGGAACTGGGAAAAACTGGAAAAACTTGTACAGGTAAAACGTGTGTAGGTATGCATATTGCTGTAGGTATAGTGTGCTGCAGGTCAACTACCTTTAGGGAATCTGACAGGATACCAGAGATGTTTTTTTTTTTATTATCTTTCGAGTCGGCTTTCCGATGGAAATCTTTCAATCTCTACGATGTGTGCACGATAGCGCAGTCTGCGCAGTCATATGACACCGATAGCAATCATCAGTGAATTTCCACAAATAAAGGTATGGGTCTCAATCAGAATGACAACTCGAAAGATATAAACACTACGTATAAACTGAAAAGAAAAAAAAAATAATAATAATTGGTTCGCCCGGATAATTTTTACTTTTTTCGCAATCTTTATTGCGGTTATACTTACCCAAGAAATTGGTATTAGGTACCTACCAATAAACTAGTACCAACTCAAATTGGTACGGCACATACACCCAATTTTATTGGTTGCACTCACCCAATAAAATTGGTTCCAGTGAATACCAAATATTGGTTGGAGTACCTAATTGTTTGTCTAACTATAACCAATTAATTTGACTGCGCTTTCACCAATAGTCAGAGGGGAGAACCGATTATTTATTTTAATTTTTTTTTTCAATGAGTAGTAACACGTACTTTATAGTGACTCGATACGATTACGCAATATGATTACAATCCTTCATAATCAGTTTGCGCTGTGTTTTCTTTCGTAATATTGGCAGCGCTGCGCAGCATCCCTCGACTTCCACTCCTCTGACGAGAGGAATCCTCTTGTTCGTCTCACGCTGCGAGAAGAAAATGTACCAAGCTAGAGAGGCGTTTGGTGGGGTGGGATGGATGGTGGGAGGGGGGATTTGGGGGGGGGGGGGTCGGAAGCAGAGTGCTCTTTTTTCCGGTTAGCATCGCACGCTAAGCGAGTTTTCTAAAATTTATGGTCGTCCGACTCCGACCACTGAACGGGAGAATAAAATTCGGTCCAGAGAGATACAGGGTTGAGAATTAGAGACGCGGCACTGGCACCAGTTCATTTGTTGATCCTTCGATGTAACTTCTGGAGTCCGCGTATGTAGTAAGACAAGAGGTTAGTCAACTTCTGATCAGTCATGTGTCTTAGGCTGTACGGGTGCCGCCATTGGATGCGTTTTTGCACTCTTGTTTACATTCATTTGTTTACAAACGAAGGGGTTTAACGGTATTATACGGATACACAAAATAATTGTTTGCTAGTTAGAACCCGTTAATTTTAATCATGATGCACCCCCAAGAATGTCTATAATTCCCAAAAGAATCTTTGAAAGTGTACAAAGATGTTGATCAAAAAAATCAGTGAAATATTACATACAATTATATTAGTGTCTGAAATATTAAAATCTAAGCTACTAAGGTCCCTTTCCCCGTAAGCGGCCAAGAAAGTCATTTTGTGAGTATGTGAGTGAATTCCGTGATTTTTTTAATGTGATCATCTTAATTTTTGTTGGATTTCACTCAGGAATTAACACTATTTAATCGCTTATAGCAAAAGTTTGCAAAAGCCCCATCATTTCCTAAATCCTTTCGATTACTTAAAACAATAATTCTGTTGGCAAATGATAGAAAGTGCTTCTATACGTAATAAAATAAATCATGCGTATCAGGTTGCCGTTAAAATATTGTTTTCTGCGTTTGAAGTTTTTTCTTTTTCTTTTTTTTCATATTGGACTTGATTCTTTGTTGCATTCATTCACTTTGGAAATTTGCTCGTAGATCCATCAAGTTAGAAAACAATGTAGTTACATATGAATCGCTGGTCTCGTTCTGACTGCTACTTTTTCTCATCAACCCCTGTAAGTTATCATAGTTTTGTTAAGTCAACAACGATACAAGTTCATCTCTTTACCACCCGCTTTCCCTTCCCCGTCACCGTGTGTCCCTCCACTTTTTCATGCACTCGACTTTAGTAACAAGTACATTAGTTTACTCTCGCTAGCGCCGACGATTGCATCGTATATTTATCCGCCAGCAGTTTCTGCTACCTCTCCATTAATTTTTTTTTTTTTTTTTTTTTTTTTTTTTTTTTTTTTTTTTAACTTCATCAAGCTACGAAAATAAACGCATCTATATTTTCACTCTTCCCGTCTTCTTTTAATTGTTGTCCTTTTTTTTTTTGTTTTTTTTTTTAGAAGAAGTTTGCTCTAAATACTCCCAATAAAACTCCTCACAAAAGAACAACTCCCCCATTCCCTCCCCCCGTGCAAAATATAATTAAGAGCAAACATAAGCGCTCACGAAAGACTTTTTAATCGCAACGAGCTGTTAGAGGGAAAGAGGGCTTGAGGGGGGGGGAGGGTTCTCCGTTAAAGCCGGAAAGCTCGCGCGTGGAAACCAAGAAGTGGCCAAAGCTGCTTCCATGCGCGAAAGTTGATTAATCATTCGACGGGGAAGATAAATAAGACGCGAAACCTGAGCTGCGAGGGCTTGAGCACTGAGCAGGGGAGGGAGTGCAAGGTTGCAAGAGGTGGGAGGAGGGTAGGGAGGAGGGGCGGAAGGGGCCAGGGAGAGGGAGGAGGGGGAGATTAAGGAGCTCCTCCAGCTCGATGCACGACGGAAGGAAGTTTGATTAAATAATTTCGACTTCTCCTCTTCGACCCCTCCCCCAGCCCCCCCCCCCCTCATCACG
The DNA here is from genome assembly GCA_011764245.1 of Trialeurodes vaporariorum. NCBI lineage: Eukaryota > Metazoa > Arthropoda > Insecta > Hemiptera > Aleyrodidae > Trialeurodes > Trialeurodes vaporariorum. Next base: position 409,726 of record VMOF01000369.1, on the reverse strand, counting down.
TGATCATCTCTCATTGCTCGCAATCGGAGTTTTGTAAGCGGTACAGAGAGGGGGCGGGGTAACTGGTGGGAACTGTCGATGGGGGATGGGGGTAATGCTTTGGATTTGGTGGTCGAAAGCGCACGCTATTCATAGTGAGTGATGCTGTTGGCGTGATGCAAAATCGGAGATGCGAGCTGCTTTTGTTCTTTACCCTGCTATCGCAAAGTGTGTTTACGTTTCTTTCGGATCATCTCATGCCCGGAGAGCGAGCTCTAACAACTTCCGCGTGCCTAAAAGAGAGCGTCCCTGAGAATTGCGAATCTTACCTCACCTCTGGTCTTATCTTCGGTATCCAAAAGATATTTCTAATCACTTTTCCATCTATTTAACTATCCACTTATCCACTGACTTTAAATGGGACTGCTGCACTGTTTTGATACAGGCGATTTACTGGTTAATGCAGGTGTGGAAAAACCTCCAAAAATAACGATGATAGCACTAAAAGCTTACGGAATTCACTCCTGAAACCATGAAATGCTTTTAAACTAGCGAATGTAATGACGGCGTTGGGTGCTAATATTGGTAGATTCCTATCTTAATTTCGTCACTCTTTCCATCTTGATTGTGCGAAAGAATTAAGATTCATAGAGCACTTTGTCGGCCGAGGATTGATTTAAATCCGATCAAATACAGCGGTGGATCCAACATTTTTTTAAATTGCAAGCGTGGCAGTAATAAATTGTAGGCTAATTTCTGTTGAAATAGTGAGGCTTTGGGGGGGGGGGGATGGGGTGGCCCCGAGATACATATTCTGGACGATGAAACCGCACACCACAAGACTTTTGTCCAGCTAAATCTGGATTCTGGAACACCATGCGTCGTGTCGCGTCGTGCAGGGCCGGATTTAATGCGGGGCGACCGGGGCGCGCGCCCCGGGGCCCCCACCAAAAAGCAGGTCCTTTTTTTTTTTTGTATTGATGGTTGATGAACTTCCTTTTTTTTCTATCATTACAATACTGTAACAGTCCGGCCAGTGGCGTATTCTTAGGGAGGGGGATGGCCTTTTAGCCCTACAGTGACTGGATAAACCACAGTGCGGCCATTTGCCCTCCACCCCTCAAGAGCGCACCCACTTTAGCGTGGGCAGCATGGGGAGTATGATTGTTTTTGGGTTTCGGAATGAAGATTTCTCTACCCCCTGTCTGAAAAAAGTCATTAATGCTATGGATAAACCATTTTTTAGGCGGGGGGTTGCGATATTTTTTGCCAATAACTCAGGAACACACTTCCTCCCTATGGCGCCCGTGTTAAGTTGGGTGCGCAACCGCAGGGGGTCAGTTACGGGGAATCGTTGATTTCTCTCAATTTTGCGAACCAATATGTTTCAAATTTGACAGAAGACCTTCAGTCGTGTCTAACTTGCGTACGAGAACCCTGTAAAACCGTAAAAATACTTCTAAATGCTCAAATTCGCGATCTAAGGAATCCGACCAATCAGTAAGACAACCGAAATGGCCGCACTGTGGTTTATCCAGTCACTGTATTTAGCCCCTCCAATACTTGAGAAGGGAGGGCAAAGTATCATTTTGCCCCCCCCCCCCCCAAATTATTTGATGAAAAAGAGGAGGGAAAAAGAGGAGGGAAAAAGAGGAAGGGAGAAAAGAAAAGACGAAAAAATACAACAAAATAAAGAAAGAAAGGAATAATTACAGGAACCAAGAAGCAAAAAATGGCAAGAATAAGAGGCTCTGTTTTACCCTGAAACTGAGCCTGAATAAATCTAAAGTGAAAAATTCCTCTGTTGTCAATGAAATAAAGAAAATATACATTGAGTCTACTAACTTATGTTCTGTCGGTAGGTTATTTTTGAAAGATTCAATTGCTTAAAATATAGTCTGAGAGAACCCAAATGTTCAAATCTTTCCGGGGGAATACCCCCAGACCCCCTATTACTGGAAAGTGTCCCCCCAGATTCCCTAAAGTATTGGACTATTTGCTTACACCTTCCCCTCAAAAATAATCTCAAATTTTACGCCACTGAGCGGAACATTACATTTACTGCAGTTTTTTTTCCAGAAGACTTCTAACTGTGAGAAATAGTTTCCCAAAGCCTAGAAATATCAGCTTCGTCAATAAGCTGAAAGTCTAAACTGAAAAATTCCCTTTTTGCCTGAGAAATGAAGAAAATAAACGTAAAATCTATTTATAATTTTTTTTAAATTTGGTGGCATTTTTGTGCGATAACATTGCTTTAAATGCCGTCTGAGAGAGCCTAAATTTTCAATTTTTTCCGGGGGAGGACCCCCGGACCCCCTCTCACTGGGGGGTGTCCCCCCAGACCCCCCATAGTGCATCTCTCAAAAGTTGGTCCCCCCCTTCCCCCCAGTAAAAATCTCAAGTTTACGCCACTGAGTCCGGCAATGTTGGAAGTGAAGCTTTTTGTAAAGTAACCCTTAAGTAAATAAAGAAACATTGAAAACTACTAACGAAACTTTAAAAATTATTAACGACTTTTTTATCATAATGTACTTCTTTTACTCGATATGCCTTTAAAAGTAGGGACTTTATAATTTATTATTCCTAAGATTTACCGGGAGGGGAGCCCCCACCAAAGGTTCGCCCCGGGGCCCCCTGCGACCTAAATCCGGCCCTGGCGTCGTGTCACGTCGTGGCAGTTTTCACGTATGTAGGAGAGTTATTGTAGATATAATGACTATAATTATAATGAGGCATCAGTGTTTTTACACGCGGGCTGTCCCGTACGTACCGAAACTGCAGTAGCGTCGCGTTAATCTGACCACGCTGCATTTCGTCCTATCAAACCCATGCACAGTGTGTAATTTTGGCAATCTAGCGCCCGAAAACCTCCAAAAAGTATATTGGCAGATCATTGAAAGAATATCTGAGATTGACAAATTAGAAGTACAAGGAGCAAAAAAATAGCATCATATATATGACCATAAGGCACCTATTAGGGTAGGGGGGTCCTCAAATTCATCAAATTTAGTGAACACGAATCATACATCAGCCGGCGAATCTCAGAAACACAAGGGAAAAAACAATAAACATAGATAGATTCAAATGAAATTTTCGCATGATATACTCAAAAATACTCGACTTTCCAATGTATCAAAAGAAAGCTGAAAGTCTCTACTTTCTTTATGTGGAAAGACATTCTGCGAATTTTTGGGATTTAAAAAGTTGCGAGCATAAAAGTGAACGTCATAATCGATCGGTTTTTTCTGCAAATCTGAGAAATGTAAAATAAACCGTAAACATGGATAGATTCAGATGAGAATTTCGCATGATGTACTCAAAAATACTCGATTTTCCTTTGTATTAAAAGAAAGCTGAGAGTCTCTACTTTCTTTATCTGGAAAGACATCCTGCGAATTTTTGCGATTTTAAAAGTTGCGAGCATAAACGTGAACGTCATAATCGATTGGTTTTTCTGCAAATGGGGCAGTTGCAAGGGTCTTAAATTGTGTGTTTTTTAAGAAGAAAATTATAGTATTTGATGATCTGAGAACAATGGTGCCTTTGGTTTTTTATCAAAGTGTCCCGGTTTTGGAGATACACACGTGTAAAATTGTTAAAAATCGTGTGCGTAGTGACGTCACTACGCGGAATTCCCATTTAAAACAATGCATATTTGTTCAAAATCTCATCTCCGGAACAATGGGACTTAATTAGAAACCAAAGGCATCTTTGTTCTCAGCTCATCAAGTACTTTCATTTACTTCATGAAAAACACAACATTTAAGACCCTTGCATTTGCCCCATTGAGAAATGTAAAATAAACCGAAAACATGGATAGATTATGAGATCACTTTTATGCTCGCAACTTTTAAAATCGCAAAAATTCGCAGGATGTCTTTCCAGATAAAGAAAGCAGAGACTCTCAACTTTCTTTTGAATCTATCCATGTTTACGGTTTATTTTACATTTCTCGGATTTGCAGAAAAAACCGATCGATTATGACGTTCACTTTTATGCTCGCAACTTTTTAAATCCCAAAAATTCGCAGAATGTCTTTCCACATAAAGAAAGTAGAGACTTTCAGCTTTCTTTTGATACATTGGAAAGTCGAGTATTTTTGAGTATATCATGCGAAAATTTCATTTGAATCTATCTATGTTTATTGTTTTTTCCCTTGTGTTTCTGAGATTCGCCGGCTGATGTATGATTCGTGTTCACTAAATTTGATGAATTTGAGGACCCCCCTACCCTAATAGGTGCCTTATGGTCATATACAGGGTGTGGCAGACCACCCGTCCACTATCTTTATCTCAAAAACGGCCGAAAATTGAGCCTCGGGGGCAAAACTTTCACTGGGTATATCGACCCCAAGGAATCCAATGAAAATATTTTCAGCCCCCCAAAACCACCCCTTGGGGGTTATTTAGGGGGGTGGGTACCCGTATCTCGAAAAAATCAAATAGAAAAGGTATGTTTTGACATTGGAATCTAATACGGCATAAAAAAATAAAACTTTTTTATCCCTAAGTTTTTTTTCTAAAAACCACCCTTTTTTGAGTTAGGGGTGGTTTTCAAAAAATTTAGGGGTAATCTTTGATTGACCGCTGTGACCCTCCAAATCATTGGATTTCAAAAAACTAAGAAGTTTCTGAAAGGGCAGACCAAGGGCTTTCTTTTGATGTATCACATGCCTATTTTTTGTGAAAAAGGATACATGGCCCCCTCACCCCAAAATTTTGGGGCTTCGGGGGGCCCTACGTAAAAATTTTCAAATGTAAAGGTATGGCTTGTGATACATCATTTTAAAGGTCTTTCAGAGACAAAAAAAGTGATACCCCCCAAAAGTCGTAAAAACAACCCCCTTCCAAAATGGCGGCCGTTTTAAGGTTAGGGGGCTCAAGGGGGGACCTTCAGAAAAATGATCCAAAATTGAACGATACACGGCTAAAAAGGTCTTAAAAAGAGAAAAATAATGGTTCAAACCGCGAGTCAAACCGACTTTTCAATCCAAAGTTACGGCCGATTGAAATTTAGGGGTGCCTTTTTGGGAAACCCAACTACCCCTAAATTTCAATCGGCCGTAACTTTGGATTGAAAAGTCGGTTTGACTCGCGGTTTGAACCATTATTTTTCTCTTTTTAAGACCTTTTTAGCCGTGTATCGTTCAATTTTGGATCATTTTTCTGAAGGTCCCCCCTTGAGCCCCCTAACCTTAAAACGGCCGCCATTTTGGAAGGGGGTTGTTTTTACGACTTTTGGGGGTATCACTTTTTTTGTCTCTGAAAGACCTTTAAAATGATGTATCACAAGCCATACCTTTACATTTGAAAATTTTTACGTAGGGCCCCCCGAAGCCCCAAAATTTTGGGGTGAGGGGGCCATGTATCCTTTTTCACAAAAAATAGGCATGTGATACATCAAAAGAAAGCCCTTGGTCTGCCCTTTCAGAAACTTCTTAGTTTTTTGAAATCCAATGATTTGGAGGGTCACAGCGGTCAATCAAAGATTACCCCTAAATTTTTTGAAAACCACCCCTAACTCAAAAAAGGGTGGTTTTTAGAAAAAAAACTTAGGGATAAAAAAGTTTTATGTTTTTATGCCGTATTAGATTCCAATGTCAAAACATACCCTTTCCATTTGATTTTTTCGAGATACGGGTACCCACCCCCCTAAATAACCCCCAAGGGGTGGTTTTGGGGGGCTGAAAATATTTTCATTGGATTCCTTGGGGTCGATATACCCAATGAAAGTTTTGCCCCCGAGGCTCAATTTTCGGCCGTTTTTGAGATAAAGATAGTGGATGGGTGGTCTGCCACACCCTGTATATGATGCTATTTTTTTGCTCCTTGTACTTCTAATTTGTCAATCTCAGATATTCTTTCAATGATCTGCCAATATACTTTTTGGAGGTTTTCGGGCGCTAGATTGCCAAAATTACACTCTGTGCCATGCAAGCTATCAATTCGAGGGACCGCATTGTGCACCTCCTGCTTAATGCGACCTTTTCGACAGGTTTAAATGGTTAAAATACAATGTTGCCGCACGACGCGACGCCACTTATCACAATGTGCGGTTATTTAAGACAATATTTGAAGTCAATAGTTTTCACATCTCCAACTTCCGCAAGCCGAGCGCGGAATCGGGATCGGGAAGTCCCACTAATCGAGAGGAAATCAAACCGAAGGTACCAAGAATGTGTCAGTTATTTTCGGTACAGAAAAAGAAAAATCAAAAGTTTCTTGATATTCACAATTCAAAAGTTGAAAAAGTTTAATGAAAAAGTTTGAGATGTCATATCGTATCATTCTATTATTCCTTGCCTCGACCTGCATCATTTCCTCTCAGCAGGGACTCGAAAGTTTTAATTAGAGGAATTAAAAATCTAATCTGATTCTTCTCTTCGTCCTCGTAATCAACTGCATATCCCTCCTTCATGGATTTATTTTCAAACTCTATTCATTCTCTCTCTCTCTCTCTCTCTCTCCCTCTCTCTCTCTCTCTCTCTCTCTCTCTCTCTCTCTCTCTCTCTCTCTCTCTCTCTCTCTCTCTCTCTCTCACTCTCCTTCCTTTCTTGACGTGTCATTTTCTTGGAGGTGGCTACAGAAAGTCATCTCATTCCGACAAAGTCGAAGGAAACATCTAGTAGAAGTCGTCATGATATAATAACTTAATTAGTGAGGGGCGGATCTGGGAGCTTTGTCCCTCTCTCTCTCCCTCCTCGTTTAAGCGCATGCTGCGCATGTGTTAGAAAATGACAAAGATTTGAGTCGAATCCGTAAATGATGACACCATTGGCGGCTCAAGAAATGCTATAAATCAAAGTATCCTGTGTATTTGAACGTATGCTAAAGTATCGATTTCTCGGGGCGCGGGGGCCCGATTGGACCCCTTGTGGATCGATTCTTTCCCATCGACTTAGATGCGGAGCTAGAGGGCATATATTTTCGATTCTTTCCCATAGACTTAGATGGAGAGGGCATAGATTTTTCTGTTGCATTTCATCAGCCGCCTTTGAATGACACAAATCCGTCTTTACCTATTTCACGCATTTTATTCAATTGGGCGGGAGAGATGGAGATAGAGAGAGTGAGTGAGAGAGAGGGAGAGAGAGAGAGAGAGAGAGAGAGAGAGAGAGAGAGAGAGAGAGAGAGAGAGAGAGAGAGAGAGAGATAATGAGAGAGAGGGGGGAGAGGGAGGGGAGAGGGAAGAGGGGGAGGCCCCTCCTTGAAATTCTCGATTTTTCAATAGGATAGAAACCGAAGGAAAAAAAAGAAAAAAAAAGGAAAAAAAGGAAAAAAAGAGGATGATTCCATTTATTTTAATAAATTTGAAGGCGAGGCTGATGCACGAACATGCAACGAAGTGAGTTCGACTACATTCAAGAAGACTGACTTGGAGATCAAACCAGTAGATGCCGACTTATGAACTAAAGTTTTTGCTGATTCTCTGTAATGGTGTATAGGTCGTTTCACGAGTTGGCAGATGACTGATGACTGATCGGCTTGTTTACTGCGCAGTTGGCGAGTTTGTGTTCCTGCACACTGACTTCGATGTTCGAAGACGCCAACGAACCTACGGCGTAGAAAGTCGGGCAAGCTGTCATCCGACATCTTTCGTGAAACGAGCTCTCGTAGACTCATAAGCGCTATTTGTGTACTCAGGGTGAGCCAAAAGTGCGGTAACCCCCTGAATAACTTTTTAACGGCTGCAGATAAAAGAACACATCTTGGGGATATTTATAACTTAAATAAAACTATATTTTGAAGGCAACCCCAGAAAGGGGTTTGGGTCCTTAACTCGAAATGTTGAAATGGTAATAACCTGATAATGATACTTCCTATATCTTGTGGCATACCCTTTAGAATGTTGGTGCAAACCAAAGGTCGATATCGTTTTCTGTCGGCGATGTATCGAAGGTCAAAGTTCGAATCTGGACCCATTTTCAAAAAATCATTACTCCTATTTGAAAAGTCGGAATATGACAAAAAAACAACACTATAGTTAAAAAGATCGTTTCTTTTAAGTTAAAAAAACATCGTCCAAATTTCGTTTTTTTTTTTTATTTTTTTATTTTTTTTTAAAAATCTTTGCTGCAGTTCAAAAGCTATTCAGGAGTTGCTGGACTTTTGGCTTACCCAATAGGTAATGGCTTCATGAATCTGTGACACTTAACCCTTCAACTGCCAGGTTACGAGGACAAATCAAGGTTCGATCGAACAAACTGACAATGACTGACAATGAGTGGGTAGTTAAATATTCCTACACCGTGGTCTTGATTTTGCACACGCAGTTAAGTGAAGACGCCTGAGGAAACACTATTTTTCAACTGTTAACAATATGGAGCTGCGCTTAAGGTGAATTCAAAACTGACATTGTGTGAGGCAGATCAAATCACAGAAACGAGCATACTCATTACTCAGGCGTGGTATTGCAGGAAGGGTGAAATTACCGTCGACCAGGAAAAAGTTCAAGTATTAATTTTCAATCTTTACTTGTGTATTCTACAGTGATGAACCGAGAAATTTGCCTGGGAGGCTGGTACGGCTCAAGCTCCGGGGGTCTGGGGGGGGGGAAGACGGAATACCCCTCAGGACAATCGGGGGTCCGAGGGACGAGGGTCCTCCCCCGGAAATTCTTTCATTTTTCCTGACTTTCAGATTGAATTTTACGGCACTTTCATGTAAGTACAGTAACATTTAAATGTTCAAATATATTTTAGATTTTGCCTGCATAAATTTGTTGCTCTCAACTCACAATTGGAGGGAGAAGAGTCAAGTGGAATGTGGATGAAGGAGCCATGGAATATTTTGGGGAAATTTGAGACTCTGCAGTATATGAGTGGAGAAAAGAGATACGCTGCAATCTATCTGTGGTCCACCGAACTATGATGATAGAGCACCCTATGTAAGAGAGTGAATAAAAGGATTTTATGCAAAAACAACCGCACTGCTCTCAAGCGTATGAAGAAGTTGAAAGTGAGGTTGAAAAAATTGTCACTTTTATCTTACACAGCCCCTTCATTCACTTGACCATTTAGTTAACAACTTTTTAATGTTTAAATTCGAGAGTTTGATAAAAATAAACAAATAAATCAATAAAAGGCTTGGTATCTTTGTAATAATAAGAATAATAATAATAATAATTAAATAATAACACGCCTAAAAAAGCGAAAACAAAACCCAACCCCCCCCCCCCCCAAAAAAAAACCAAAAAATAAACTAAGCACAAAAAACTTACACAAAGATGGGAAAATTAAATAATATAACATCAAATTTGTTCTTTCTCTTTTCTATCTTTCTTTTTTGTCTATTTTTTGTGAAGGAACCACATCCTCTCTATCCCTCCCTCCCCCTCTCTCTCCCTCTCTCTTTCTCTCTCTCTCTCTCTTTTTAAAACCTGGAGGGGGGGATTAACCGTGCCCCCCCTCCATCGGTGCGCCACTGGTGTTCTATATTGCAAAAGCATTTTAGATCGAAGCACGCGCTCGCCGCCCCGCACCGTACTGTTGTACGCACTGAAAAAAAAAATGCTGAAACAACTACGAATGTAGTTAATTTAGCATTTTTATCATGTCAAAACAATGTGCGACAAACTGAAATGCTGAATCAACATTCCAATTAAATGTTAAACCTACAAAACTCATTGATGTTGAAGCAGCATTAAACTTTTGTTAGATCAACAAGTTTATCTGTCGAAATTACATTATAAAATTGCTAAACCATCAAGAGTAATTGCTGACTCAGCAAATGAAGCAGTACATTTTACATTATAAAATTGCTAAACCACCAAGAGTAATTGCTGACTCAGCAAATGAAGCTGTACATTTTACATTAAAAATTTGCTAATTGGAGGGGGCTGCTTCCTGATGAGTGCTGCGACCTATGCGCCATGGTCTGAACTACTGACCGACGATGAAATTCGTCGTGGCTGAGTTGCTGCTGAATGTGACTGCCGCCGCAGTGCCGGGTGGATCCGATCCGGGTTCCGCCAGACCGACTTGATTTTCCAAGCGAGCGCTCTACCGCTTGAGCTACGGTGATCGCGTACCTTGGCGAGTGAATATTCCCGAATATAAGTCATAAAAGGAAATTGTACATTTAGCAATTCGCGCAATGTAAAGCCAACATTTAGGCAGCCTTGTTCCTCTAACGTCAGAATGCATTGTTATCTGAACCAATTTGGTTGCAGATTTAGCAATTTCATAATGTAAAATGAACATTCCTTTCTTATTGTTATTTCAACAAATAAACATTGCTGCACCTACAAATTGATAAAGCTGGATTAGCAATTTTATAATGTAAAATGAACATCTAAACTACTGTTACTCCAACAAACCGGCTTCTATGTTTAAAAAACATTTTTATTTTTGCTGAGTGTTGTGCGCAGGTTTTAGGGAGTTTAATTAAATGAAAGATTACCCGGTTTGAGAAGTAGGACATGCTTTATTCATATTCAAAACTAGACTGTCTCGTCCATCCGTTGACCGGCAGCAGGCCGATCAGCGGAAAAGCTGATGCCAGCATGTATGACATAAAACAATAGGAAAATACATGCACACACACTAAATGGTGTATTACCACTACACGAGTTACCTCTAATTTTGTTAACTTGACAGCTTTGACTGTTAAATTAATAAATGAAAAAATTGTAAAATCAACAAAAATTACGCTGTTATTTCAACAAATAAAACATGTTGCTTTACCTACGACCGTGGTTAAACTAGCAGCAAATTCAAGAGCTACTTTAACAATATGAAATTTGTTTCAGCATGGTCTTTTTTTTTCAGTGCGCCGCGCCGCGCCGCGCCGCTCAGTGCTTTGACCAATGGTAAAAACCCTCAAAATTGAATATTAGTTTTAGTGCTTTTGACGATGTTAGGGTGGTTAGGGGTGTACACTGTACAGTGGTCACTAATTCATGACAGCTGAGCAGATAGCATGTTCGGAAGTGTCGCAAACACGATCCAAAGATCGCGCCACATGACGCGTCGTGACATATGTGCTCCGCCGCCGCGAAAAAAATAAATTGTAGGGAATACCCTAAGAACACTTTCTCACGCCATTTTTATCTGGGGGCGGCCCCCAGACCCCCTTTGAAATGTTGGGGGAGTCCCCTGAACACCCCTTTAAAATGCTGGGGGAGACCCCCGACCCCCCTTTAGAATTACGGGGGCGGCCCCCAGACCCCCCTTTGAAATGCTGGGGGAGACCCCCAGATCCCCCTTTAGAATTCTGGGGGAGACCACCAGACCCGCAAATATTTATCAAATATTTTCTTCTCTAGACATAATTCTGCCTTCAATCCAAAGAGTTTGCAAATTTGTAGAGAAGCTGTACGAATAGTTGCCTGATTCATCAATTGAAGGCTAATTGAGATCCCTAAATTCTAATCTGATGTTGCTTTTAACAAGTTTTAGATTAATTCCAGATTTCAATAAGTTCTTATTTTTTAAGCTGCATTCATTCTATTTGTTGGAGTTTCTTTTTTTCCTTAGTTTTTATAGGTTGTCAAAATCGATATTGATTCTTGCATTTCCTCCAATGAATACAATTTTTGGTTCCTTCTTTCAAACGGTGGATCTTCAAAATAATTTTTTAATTTAGCAGATTAAACCTCCCTCCAAAGATGTACTTTGTTTGTAGACTGCGTACACAAAATTTCAACAAAATTCATCCAGCCATTTTTGATTGACTCTTCTTTATACGTTTAATTTTCCTTATACGTTCTTTTTTTGGTTTGATGGAACTTATCTTGCCTTTAAACGGTGTCAGACTTAAGAGTTGTTTATTGTAGCTATACATGGAAAAAAAATTATGCCTGGGCAGATTGCAAACTTTTTGTTTTAATATTCATCGAACTTAATTGAGTCATGCTTGAATTACTTATTCTAAATATTATTTTTGTCTTTATATTAACATAGTTTAAAAGATTTTTGCTCGATTGCACCTATATTGCCCCTTGAAACGGTCTTAAAGGTTTTTCAAGATGACTGTATGAGAGAAATATTTTAGTGGGTCCGTAACATGTTATGTTTGTGCAAAGTTTCATCAAAATTCATCCCATTAATGATTGACTCCAAGTTTTAACATTAATTTCTCACTTTAATTCTTTTTTTTTGGGTCAAACACCCTATTTTGATTTTTAAACTCTCTTAAGGGTTGTATATTGTAACTGTAAGGGATATTTTCTTTTGTAGACTGATAGTAGATTGTATTTGCCAGTTTTCATCAAAATTCATTGGACCAAACCTGAACTATCCCAATTAATAGGAATATGTTTTTATTTGCGTTTATTCCCATATTTTTTTCTCAATCGCACCTATATTGCCTCTTGAAAAGGTTTTATCAGTTGTGTATGGTGACTAAGAAAGCAAAATATGTTAGAATTTTGATAGTGAATTGTGTGTACAAAAGTTTTATCAAAATTCATCGAGCCATAATTGATTGACTCCAAGGAAAAAAGATTAATTTCTCACGATAATTCCACTTTTTGGCTCAAGCGCGCTTATTTTGATTTTTAAACGGTTTTAAGGGTTGAATATTGTAACTATGTGTGGTTTATTTTATAGAAGGCTGATTGTAGATTTTTTTTGCTAACTTTCATCAAAATTGATTGAGCCAAACTTGAATTATTTCAGTTTTACCTATTTTTACCCATTTTACCATTGATTTCAATGGAAATCATTTTTTCCCCATAACTAACCTAAAAGTTGAAATTTCAAAAAAACAAAAAAAAGTGCCTCTGGGGAATCTAAAAAGCAACAGCTGTGCAAAATCTGGAAGCATAAGGACCAATATTTCAAAAGTTATGGGAAGGTACACACGGACTGACAGACTGACAGACTGACGGACAGACGCCACAGAATTTTTTTGCATATACAGGGTGTGGCAGACCACCCGTCCACTATCTTTATCTCAAAAACGGCCGAAAATTGAGCTTCGGGAGCAAAACTTTCATAAGGTATATCGACCCCAAGGAATCCAATGAAAATATTTTCAGCCCCCCAAAACCATCCCTTGGGGGTTATTTAGGGGGGTGCGTACCCGTATCTCGAAAAAATCAAATGGAAAGGGTATGTTTTGACATTGGAATCTAATACGGCATAAAAAAATAAAACTTTTTTATCCCTAAGTTTTTTTTCTAAAAACCACCCTTTTTTGAGTTAGGGGTGGTTTTCAAAAAATTTAGGGGTAATCTTTGATTGACCGCTGTGACCCTCCAAATCATTGGATTTCAAAAAACTAAAAAGTTTCTGAAAGGGCAGACCAAGGACTTTCTTTTGATGTATCACATGCCTATTTTTTGTGAAAAAGGGTACAAGGCCCCCTCACCCCAAAATTTTGGGGCTTCGGGGGGCCCTACGTAAAAATTTTCAAATGTAAAGGTATGGCTTGTGATACATCATTTGAAAGGTCTTTCAGAGACGAAAAAAGTGATACCCCCCAAAAGTCGTCAAAACAACCCCCTTCCAAAATGGCGGCCGTTTTAAGGTTAGGGGGCTCAAGGGGGGACCTTCAGAAAAATGATCCAAAATTGAACGATACATGGCTAAACGGGTCTTAAAAAGAGAAAAATAATGGTTCAAACCGCGAGTCAAACCGACTTTTCAATCCAAAGTTACGGCCGATTGAAATTTAGGGGTAGTTAGGTTTCCCAAAAAGGCACCCCTAAATTTCAATCGGCCGTAACTTACGGGTACGCACCCCCCTAAATAACCCCCAAGGGATGGTTTTGGGGGGCTGAAAATATTTTCATTGGATTCCTTGGGGTCGATATACCTTATGAAAGTTTTGCTCCCGAAGCTCAATTTTCGGCCGTTTTTGAGATAAAGATAGTGGACGGGTGGTCTGCCACACCCTGTATGTCTCTAAGTTAGAAAGGGTTAAGAAATATGGGAATATGATTGAAGTATGTTCTTTCTTATAGTATTAGACATGATAAGAGGCCATTATTTTGTAAAAATCATGATTGACTTAGTCGTGAGAGGCCAACTATCGAAACAAAATACCTTGAAAATCTCTGCGCCATCGCAATACTCTCTCAATTTTTCTAATTTCATTAGAGTGAGAAAGTAAAAAGTATTGTCAAAAAGTGCGGGTGAAATGTGGAAAATTTAAGGTTTTGGTGACAAATGGATCATGGAGGACTTCATTAAAGTTATGTTGAATACATTTTTACCCCTAAATTATTTTTACCTTTTTTCCAGGGTTGCCATTTTCTTCATTGTGCGTACGTATATAATAGAATCATGATTTATCATGATAGTTAAACATCAAATGGACTTTTAAAAAAAAAGCTCGAAAAGGCTTGTTGGGATCTCGACGGAAATTAACTCCTCAAAGGGTCTACTATATGCCTACTACTATCATAAATTTTTGCGCATTTTTGCGCAAAAAGAGATATTTACCATTTTTCAAGCCGCATTTGAGCATCAATTTCTAAAATCTTTAGAAGGCAGTTTCTGTGATTTGGCAACAACGGCATTGATCTAAACATATCATTTATAGAGGATCGATTATTTATGAGAGAAACAATGGAGTGTGACCATTCTAGAATCGATTTTTTTCCCTTAAAAGAGTGTTTTGCATCTGATAAAAGAGTGTTTTAGTGTGTGTGAACTCATTAACTGAAACTGCTCCCCTCCCCTCCATTCCTCGGGTGTTTTCGCTATCCTATGCCTTAAGGTTGTTATTAGTAGTATTTACAATCCTACAAAGTATTATTGATTCATCCAAAAATATTAGCATTAAAACAACCACCTATTCAACAGGGTGAAAATGAGCGCTGAATAAACACAAATCGCCCGATTGGAGTCCCCCCTCCCTCCGCTCTCCTGATCAAAATTTTAAAATTCTAATTGCATCCAAGAATAGTACTTACTAATACCTTAAAGTCCACCAAGTTTCATCTTTGTCCCTACTCGTGGTCAAAAGTTACCAGGTTTTGTACATCTCGCCCATTGACTCAAAGCACTGTGCGCCGCGCCGAAGCTGCTGCAAAATAATCGCAAAATACCTAGGAAATTTGGAAAAATTGACGCGCGTCAATCCTAACCTTAACCCTTCACTGCATGGGATTTTTTTTTTTCAACCAAAACTGGATTTTTCGATTCTCTAGGTGGTCACATATATGGGAAAAATAGCAAAACAAATTAATTATACAGTTTTTCGGTGAAAATTCCCATTTTTCCATTTTTGTCTCGTTTTTTCGTTACATGTGCTATAACACCATAAGAAATGGCGGGAAAAGAAAAAAAAAATATTTTTCAAAATGTTAAAAAAATAAGAATTTTTTACTTTAATTGGATTTTTCAAAGAGCAAATGCCAGAAGCTTAGTAAAAAAATGAAATAGGGGTTGAATTGGATATGGGGGCAAATTTTCCCCCAAAATCCCACGTGTTTGCCTTCGCCTTTGCTTGGGAGGCGTCTATTTCCCTCCCTCTGAGCAACACTCATTCCTCTCGCGTGATGCGACGTGCGTCGTGCAGCCCCAATCTTTGGATATTATCGCAATTCATTCAAGAGGATATTTTGCAAGGAGTTGAACTCTCTATCTAAAGAGAGTTAAGTTCGCATGAGTTGGCTGCCTGCCTCTTCACTCTTTGTATTCCCCCTCCTTACCTTGGAAGATCCGAGCGGATGATGATTTCGCGGAAACTCGGTGAGATTCTAATTACCTCGATTCGCTCTTTTTTTTCCATCCACGTCCGTGTCTATCCTCCGTCTGCGTGTCGCTCTGATTCTCTCTCTCTCTCTCTCTCTCTCTCTCTCTCTCTCTCTCTCTCTCTCTCTCTCTCTCTCTCTCTCTCTCTCTCTCTCTCTCTCTCTCTCTCCTCTCTCTCTCTCTCTCTCTCCCTCTCTCTCTCTCTCTCTCTCTCTCTCTCTCTCTCTCTCTCTTTCTCCCTCTCGTAAGTAAAGGACAAAGCACTAGCGAGTTCACGTGATCGACCCTCCCTTCAATAATCTCATTATACACATGCTTGCTTATTGCTTATATAGAAAAGAGCGACGAGCTGTAATGTTATAGACGGGCAACGGCAACGCCATATTATTTTCCTGTCCCAAGTCCCAAGTGTCATAGTTTCTGTTTCGTGAAAACCCTCAAATACAAAGGGTGTCCCAAAAGTAAGTGGACTGATGCTGTCATTTCAAAAGTATTCAATCTAGAGACTTGATCTTGGTCTTATTTTGAGGATCAAATCATTTTCTATCGATTAAGACCAAGATCAGCTCATTTAATTAAAAATTAAAATAGTTATGACGGATTTTGTGACGGGTGAACGCGCGCCGCCTATAGGTTTTTGACAATAATTGTTGAATTGTTTTCTTCTCATCTCTTATACATTTCCTGTGAACTTTTTTCACTTGAAACTACTTGCCAATACCTTAAGCGACGTGGCATACATGTATGGCCGTCTGCCGGCTTCAGTCGTTGTCTAGGTAACGAGAAAAGACGGGCAATTCGCAAGAAAAATCAGGAGCAATCTCGCCACGGCACGCGCCGCCGGTCAGCACTTGTTCACTGTTCAGGACGCGCGCGCGGTATGCTGGGGATTTTGCGGCCGCATAAATCAAATTTTACCCGTGAATTTTTAGAGAAGAAGGGTATTAAACTGTTGAGACAACCACCGTACTGTCCAGATCTCGCACCATGCAACTTCTGGCTGTTTTCAACATTGAAAAGAGATCCTCGTGGACGAAGATTTGAGAGTAAGGCTGAAATCAAGACAGCAGTTCAAAAAACCCTGAAAAAAATTCCAGAGGAAGAATTTGAGAAGACTTTTCTTAGAAAATAGGAGGAAAGAATGCACAAATGTCTGGAAAGTGGCGGAAAATACTTTGAAAAGCAACCGGAAATTCAGGTAGAGTCGGGGGATAGCGGAGTAGAAGATATTAATAATTGGTAATAATTTTTTTTGTCAAAAACCTATAGGCGGCGCGCGTTCACCCTTCACAAAAACCGTCATAACTTTTTTAATTTTTAAAGAAATGAACTGATCTTGGTCTTAATCGATAGAAAATGATTTGATCTTTAAAATAAGACCAAGATCAAGTCTCTAGGTTAAATAGCTTTGAAATGACAGCATCAGTCCACTTACTTTTGGGACACCCTTTGTAAATACAGTTATATTGATTCATGTGTTCAGATAGCCACACTAGAACATACTTTCACGGTCACTTTAGACTAGACTCCCTGTAAGTATACATATAGATACTTTGGACAAGTGAATCCACGAGCGCTGCCATTGAATGCTTTTTTGCACATTTGCTTACATTCTGAGGGCCGTTGCTGGTTTATGGTCCACTGCAAAGAATACCGTAGAGTTTCTATCGGAGCTAGTAATCTCTTTCATTATGATTTTGTTGATCGATGTCTACTTACACATTTAAAGATTCTTTTGGAAATTGTAGACATTCTTGAGGTACATCATGGATTGAATTTATAACAGGTTCATCTACAATTACTAATTTGTCCGTAAAATATCGTTAAACCCCTTCGTTTGTAGTCAAGTGAATGTAAACTAATGTGCAAAAACGCATCCAATGGCGGCGGCCGTAGAGTCTAAATCTCATGACCAATCAAAGGTTGACTACCTTTTTGTCTCAACTCTCTACATTTAGGGACTCTAAACAGTTTTTACCAAAGTCAAATGGATCCGCCACATCTTTCACTCCAATGTGAAAACAACGGAGATAGAAGAACTAAGCCCGTCTAAAAAGTCCATAAGAGATTTCCATCATGGCGGCCTACGGTACATGGGTCTTCAAAATTATGGAATGGAAAGTACCTTTATAGTTATATACATATGTACATCTTTTTGGGTCTCTGTTTCCCGTAAAACTCAAAGTAAAATTTTGAATTTCCCGGCAAATACAGAACTGGTAAGGCTTGCGATTCCTCAAGAGTTAGCTAACTTTACTTATGACTTAAATTAAAAATATAAAAGGTCAGGCAACGATAGAAATGTTGCCTCATGCAAAGTCGTAACGAAAAATTCTCTGTCTTATAATTTCTTCATCTACTTACCTATATTAGACAATGGTAGGCAATAGGCTAAACACCCGTTTTCTATCATTTTTGTATTCATACATTCGAGGGGAAAATGAGACGGATAAAAAAGATCCCGCGGATACGCCACAGCCTCACTGGCGGATCGAGGAATCTGTCCATCTCTCTCATCTCCCAATTAGAAACCATGAGTTGGGAAAGGACAGAGCAGGGGTAGACACGTGATTTTCACGCCCTCTTCTATCCTTTCCTTAAACATACGTAGTTAAATGGCCAGATAGAGAGAGGGAGAGGGAGAGGGGAGAGGGAGAGGGAGAGGGAGAGGGAGGAGAGGGAGAGGGGAGAGAGGGAGAGGGAGAGGGAGAGGGGAGAGGAGAGGGAGAGGGAGAGGGAGAGGGAGAGGGAGAGGGAGAGGGAGAGGGAGAGGGAAGAGGGAGAGGGAGAGGGAGAGGGAGGGAGAGGGAGAGGGAGAGGGAGAGGGAGAGGGAGAGGGAGAGGGAGAGGGGGAGGGAGAGGGAGAGGGAGAGGGAGAGGGAGAGGGAGAGGGAGAGGGAGAGGGAGAGGGAGAGGGAGAGGGAGAGGGAGAGGGAGAGGGAGAGGGAGAGGGAGAGGGAGGGGAGAGGGAGAGGGAGAGGGAGAGGGAGAGGGAGAGGGAGAGGGAGTGTGAGAGGGAGAGGGAGAGGGAGAGGGAGAGGGAGAGGGAGAGGGAGAGGGAGAGGGAGAGGGAGAGCGAGTATAACATTTCTACATATATCTGCTCTTGTTCACCATGGACCTAGCTGCTGCTCTCATCGAGACATTCGATTGAAATGTCCTCCGATTTAAATGCAAATCAGATTGCGACATATTTTGACATGAAAACCCTTGAACGTGCAGCGGTAGGCTTATCATACATACGTACAATATCTTGCAAGCTAAGCAGAACACGTGTGGAATAGCGATAGGAGGGGGGAGAATTTCCGCTAGGGGTCATTTGTTTGCTAACGCCGAATAACCCAATAACAACCCCCCTGCCCCTCACCCCTCCCCCCCCTCCCTCCCCTAACCCCCCCCCCCCCCCCCTAACACCCCCCCCCCCCCCCCCCCCCCCCCCCCCCCCCCATGACCATCTCCACACTGCCTCGAGCCGAGGCACGAAGCCAAAATCCTGCTAAAACTTTATAGCCTATAAAACATCCGACCTTAGAGACGGGGTAAATATCTAGGTGACAAAAGCAGCTCGGTGACGGGGTGGACGCCGGACGGACACCGATCGCAGCGTCGCGTCGCGTCGCTCTAGAGAATCTCGCGCTCCGTAAACCCGCATGGGGATTACCTCTCTCTAATTTCCTTGAGCTGTCCGTTCCCACCGTCGAACGTGAATTGATCCTGCACGTTGCGAGAGAAGGATGCTGCACTTTTTATTTATTTGTATTTTTATATTCTCAGCGCGTGCTTAAATTCAAAGTGCTCGCCGTGAACACTGCATTTGATAACACGGTGTTAACATCACACAAACGGGGCTCTTGCGAATTTTTTCAATAAGCGATTGAATTGTTATTTCTTGGGTAAAATTTAACGAATATTACGGATGAGTGCACTAAAAAATTACAAAATTCGCTCACTGAGAAAGTGAAAAATATTAGATAGGAATGTCGTATGATATTTGCAAAGCGCAGCCATCTTTACCTTTAAATGGCGGAGCTACCAGTTGTAATGGAGAATTAATTCCTGCCTAATTTGTCACTCTCACTAAAGAAACACGCAGAGGGAATTAAGTCACAAATTAGACGGGAATCTCCCGTGGTACCTGTGTCGCTCCGCACCATAAGGCCAACTTAAAAGTCATTCCGTGAATCTGAGGTAATTTTTAACTTATTATTTTTCTTATCTTCATTTTTGCCGAATTTCACTCAAGGTTCAACTGTACTCAATCACACATGGCAAAAGTTAGAAAAAGCCCCATTTTATGATTGAAGAGGATTCAGGGACTGCATTGGTGGAGTTTTCTTGCCTCTTATTTTTTTTACTATACATTAAAGAGTTATGACAAGTCTATTTAAAATTGGTTTGAAATGAGGTATGGATGTATTTTGGAGTGGCTATTAGGACAGAGAAATTTTATGTCTTTTGGAAGGATATGTATGTACATAAATGGAGGGTGTTTTTTATACCTCCCTCCCCCTTGTTTTAAGCGTGCAATGTGAAGTTTATAGCAAGCTTCTTACTCTAGTTCCACTGTATACAATGAATAATATAATACAGTGTATGAAGCGCCCTCCGGTGGCCGTGTGTGTTTGGGAGATTTAGTTTTCAGGATTTGAATCCAGACTCAAATGCTCGGGTCGTATTGTGTATTTTTGAGAAATTTTTGAGTACCTACAATGAACCACTCGGACACGTTTTTTTTTTTATTTGTAGTCATTTGATGCCTTCGCCGTTTTCATTTTGTTTTTTTAAACTTTCCCGTTGAAATATCAGTGATGACCTCAGAGGGTACTATGGATATATAGGTTTTCTGGAGGTCCGTACTGTAGCGGGACGTTTGAATTTACTTGTATTCAAAGGGGTGGAATCGACTTTTTCACCCGGGTTTTTAACTATGCATAGGGTCAAAGTTTTCAACCAATTTTTTTTTTTTTTTTTTTTTTTTTTTTTTTTAACAGCAACTAGACGTAGTGAGAAAGATTTTCACCCTACCTATTTGATTTTACTCTACAGGTTTTTGAGAAAATCGCCTCTAAAGATGACCCTTTCCTCGCGCTCAAGACCGCGTACAATTCAAATTTCATATACGGAGCGAGCAAACTTGCTACCTCCGAGTAGAGTCCCTATATACAGGGTGTTAAGAAAAAAAGTTTCCACTGCGGTTTTTTCGAAAACGGCTGCGAATTTTGAAAAACGGCCAAACACGTGTCCAATAATATCGAGGGGGACCCATTTTGGGCGTGTTATTTTTTCGGCGCCCCCCTGGGAGGGGCGGGGGAGGGGGTAATCCCCTTTTTTCTTATGAAAGCCCTGTTTTTTTATTTCAGTTTCTGAAAGAACATAAAAAAGAAACTTTTTGGCGCAAACCGAAGGTCGATATCGTTTTTCGTTCTCGATATATCGAAGGTCAAAGTTCGATATGAACCTATTTTCAAAAACTCATTACTCCACTTTGAGATACCGGAATTTAAAAAACTAGGGGTCTAAAATACTCCAAAAAGCAAGCCCTTTTTAGAAAAAAAATACAAATTTGACACAAGTTTAGCCGAAAATAGGGTTTAGCGCCCCCGAAAATTGTCAACGTTTTTGCCCACCAGGGGGGCCCATCAGACAAATTCCTTGAGACGACCTCTATCGAGTGATACATCGATCAAAAGGGCATATCAAACTGAGTATTTTGGCGGAAACTGGAGGTCGATATCGTTTTTCACATTCGAGATATCGAATTTTTTAAATCTATTTTTGACATTTGACGTCCAGATAGCCACTTTGAGACACCTGCATTTTCCTTTAAAACCAATTTCAAATAAACTTGTCATATAAATATATTTTTTTCTTTTTAAATTTAAAGGTTAAAAAATATGAGGCAAACAAACAAAGCCCATGAGAAAATGTTCATAAGAGATTTATATATTGGCTACCGCTACAGCCATGCTGCCTCAAAAGCACGTCTCACAAATCCCCTTTATCGGTATATAGCTCGTTGAATTAATAATAACTTTTGATTTAAGGTTACAAAATCAGTCGCCTTTCTACGGCTATAGCTCATTTTTGGCAATAAATTCACCAACAACAACCCTGGAATTCGATTAATTAGAAGTCGATTCACCTCTTTCAGACCTCTTCACCGAGAGATATCCTCGCTTACTTCTGTGCTTGTCTTCCCCCTTTTTTTTAAAAACATATTTCGTCTCCTGCCTATGCCTCCGACCACCGTCACTGCTGGTTCATGTAATAAGCGCACACGAATTGAATATTTTAACCCTCAGATCCTCCCCCCCCCCCCTCAAGAAAACGGAGAATGATAAAAAATAAAGAGCTCGAGTTTGGAAGGAGACAAGAAGACGGAAACAATTTTCATAAGTATGTTTTTCCCCCCCTTTTCTCCCTTCTTCTTTTATCTTTTAGCCTCCACCCTGCTGTGAAATGTGCACGGGAGAATATGCTCATTTTATTCACGAGAAGAGCCTATACATGAAATTTGATCTCCGGACCGAGCCCGAGGAAATGAAAATCGAGTAAAATTGAGAGAAACGCTGTCACAACCCACATTGCCGCCAACACCAGCGCTCAGTGTATCTGAACGTGGGATTTCCCGGACATAATATTTACTCATAAAAAGCAAGATTCTTATCTATCAAGGGGAATCAGGCATGGATTTTGGCCAAAATTTTCAAAATTCATTTTTTCAGATAATTTTGTTCCATGTATCCTCAGCTTTAATTTAAAACCAAGTTAATGTGCTTCTCATGAATATAGTCTTTTTTGCGTAAGAGTGATTTCATTACAAGTATAAAAAGAGTGTTATAAGTGCATTAAGCATCTAAATTGTTTTTTTTTTTTCCGGAATTTTTAAATTGTATCTATCCCGAGTTTTTATTTCTGCACACAAAATGTGCCTTTTCCTAAAGATCTATTGAGTCGATTTTAGAGAAACTTTGGCTCATTTGAATCATCACACTATCCTCTTCATTGTCACACCAGAGTTATCTAAAATTATATTTACTGTCTCCAGCGGCGGCTCGTGCTATTTGGCAACAATGTTTTCCCTCCATTTAATTCTATATTAAACAATCGATTTGACAGTGAAGCAGCGCTTCACCTGCAATCGATTGTTTTACATAGATTTGAATCTAAACCACGGAAACCACTGCTGCCAAATAGCACGAGCCGCCGCTGACTGCTTCCATTTTATGCCAGAAATACCATAAAAAAATATGATTTTTCTTGTATAAAATTTCGAAAACTGGTCCTGTGTGCAATTTTGAGAATTTTCAAAAAAACCCTGCGTCAAAGTGAAGAGGAGAGTGTATAAGGATTCAAATGAGGCAAAGTTGTTACAAAACGACTCAGAAGATCCTGAGAAAAGGTAGGTATATACATTGAAGTAGAGGAACTTAAAATACGGGGAAGGGTGCAATGTCCAACTCTCCTTCAATGAACTTGAGAATTTGTGAAATCATTCATTTAGAGTTTGAAAAGAGTCAAAAGACATAGTTTTTGCCTAAAAAGAGAATAACAACACGAACACGTTTTTAATGTGATTCCGAAGGCGACACTTTTTCAGACTCCAATCCGATGTACACTGCGATGTACTTTTCCGAGACCACATACCTTCGTTTTGATGCAATTTGAAAGCAAAAATCACTGGTTACTTGTCAAACTGTACGACTCGAATGCCTCTGCAGTAAACTAATATTTGGTTGGAAAACCAAAAGCGGCAAGTTAAATAGTAAATTGATAAGTCTATTGGTTACGGTACAACTGGCAACTAAATTAGCTGAACATACAGGCTTCAAAAGCTGCCAAAATGAAGAAGTCAACTTTCGTATCTTGTTTTCAAATAATAGGTACCAACAAATGTTATGTCAGTACTTATTACAAAGAGAGGTTATAGAGGTTAGATTATGTTTAACCTCACAGTCACAGTCGCTGAAAAAAAAAAAAGTTCTGGCTCTACCGAATACATGCCTTGGAAAGCAGTAGGAGGCAAATTCGAAGCAAAGTTTTGTGACTCGCGGGCTTTGCGTCGGTAGTTGCGAGTCACATGCTCTAGCGGTCCCCTCGCATTGCGATATAGGCGGGCAACACGTGCAATGACATACAATCAGCAGGACCTGCCGCCATCTTTTCTCTGTTAAATATCAGGGACCAAATAATGTTACGGCTTGACGGTCCTCCAAAAGACGTTGGATGGTGCGCACGTAAGTATGGTTACGTGTGGTTTATACTAGAGTATACACTTATGAGAGAGCCGAGGCTAATAGAAAATGGCGGCGATCAGTATATCAGGAATGTAAACATTGAGTGAGCAATCGCGTTTCTTCAGTCGTATCATACACGGAGAAATCTAGCTTCTTTTACCAAACTGCTGAGTTGATTTTCGGCACAGATAAATTCCTGTATAAAGCAGCCAGACCAGTCTAGTTGAATTCTAGACAGATAAATTCCTGTATAAAGCAGCCAGACCAGTCTAGTTGAATTCTAGAATCCTCATCTAATTGCACCGTTTCGTCGCTTGGCTGCGGGGTACCACTCGCCGCGTTGCAGAGTCGCCCTTGTCGCGTTGCGTTGTCTCTCTGCTCAGCTGCATCGTTTTGACGCCTCGTTGCAATGTACTGAGTATATCATGTGAGCATGCCACCTCTCACACATGAGAAAAGTATGTAACCGGCAGTTTGGTAAGTGAAATGAGACTCGTCCGCTCTTCGAACCTGGCTAATCGAATGGTGTATGCCATATGTATATTTGCTCCGTCTAAAGTCTAATGTGTTTTCTAAAATTTTCTGTAACGTGAAGTCTGATGTTCTAAAAAATCGTTAATTAAAAGTGCTCAGACTTCGCACAACTTCAGAAGTCGGTTCTTTCATTTCTGAGAAAAAACTTATTTTCACTCATGTTTATTCTGACATGCTTCGTTCCATTTAGTCCTTATTGTATAATAAAAGTAGATTAAATAAAAAGTCAAAGTAAATACCTTTCAAAATAAACGCAGAATGCAGTACACCGAACCAAGATGAATACATTGTAGATGTCATTTCAAACTGATGTCAAAAATAACAGGCTTTGGGTATAAGAATATTATTTTCATAAAAGCAGTTTCAAAATGTATATTTTTAGCAACCTCGTAATCCCGTATGCACACACCATGAATGAAACCGTACAAAAGTATCACCAAATATTCAAATAAATGTGTCACGAAAATACATAAACACAAAATTATGAGAGACGTCTCTTCTCGAAAAAGCTTTATGGTAAAATTGTTGATTGTAATAAACGTGGAATATGTGTAAACTACTTTCAAAACAGTAACGAAAATTGTTATATTAGAACTTCAATCAATCATTGATGAGTATTTGTAAAGGTACTTATATGATCCGAACATAAAACGATGAAAACTGTCACACAAAAATATAAATAAATAAATAAATAAATAAATAAATAAAACAGAACATTTTTGAACGAAGACACTACACTTTTGAGCTAGAAAATTGCACAACAAAAAATACTATCGTTCTGAGTTGAATAGTTCGAATGCAGCAGTAGCGTAAACCCCTCAGATCAAAGTAAACCCGATAAATCCACATTTCACTAATTCATACGAACCACTCACAACACATATTTTATTCGAACAGAGCTAAATGATTTAAAACAAATCAAAAGATGACACTCCCTTTCTCAATTTGACACGCATCATTTGAAAAAATACGTTGATGAGAGCCGGAGCCTCGTCGGTAGTTACAAAGGAAATGAGAAAAAACCCGCGAAGGAACCTTTCAGTGAATGAATGAGAAAGGATAAATGTTTTAAAAACCCTACGAGAATGGGTGACTAAATTTATAAACACACTCTATATTTTCAACCATCAGTATCTATTTCATTTCATGAGAATAGACAGCAGCGCCCATGATCTGACCGGTTGAATTCTGCAACCTCTTTCACGATAACCACCGTCTGAGTTTGGTAGATTCGACGAGCCCCGTTCAACAGAGCGAATGAACCGTTTGAATAACGCACCTAAATGTTTCAGACTTGCGGCTCGACTAAGGCCTAAGGAAAGGAACTAAACTCATCTTGTTCCTATGTTTTTCTAACTTGTTTATTTTTATAATCAACTTGGTAGAGACTCCTAGAAGATCCATTGCATATTTGAGACTGTCTTTTGCCAGACTGGTTTGGTTGAACGAATTGACGGATTTTTCTCTGTGTATTTATTAGTAATTTTTTTGGTGCAAAATTAATCGTGATTGTATTTTTTAAACAGCAAAATGAGTTAATCAACATATTTTCATAGCAAAGGAAGCGTGTCTCGTCTTGTTTGAATGACGCGCCAAAACTGTCTTCGAACCGCGCGGTCGATTTCGCTAAGCGAACATGGCGTCGTCGAGAATACTCGGGTCTTATAGTATACTCTAATTTATATACCCCTCGTAAGTGCTCACCGATCATCTGCGTGCGGGACCGTGAGGACGTAACATTATTTGGTCCCAGGGACCAAATAATGTTCGGTCCCGAGCGTTACTTACGCACGGTCATGCGACCGTGCGTAAGCTCTCTGCTTGGTCGAAACCGCACGCAATTCAATGCTCGGGACCTAACATTATTTGGTCCCAGAGTAGAACGGATTCACTCTTGAAATCAATTTACTCTGTGAATTTGTCATCAGCGATCTCTGAAAGAACTCTACTATACAATTTAGGAGCATATTCACAGAGTTTACTCATTCAACTCAGCGCGTCGTAAAGGGTGTGCGCCTCGGAGCGCTTCACTGAAAAAAAAAAGTTCTGGCTCTACCGAATACATGCTTCGGGAAGCTGAAGGAGGCATATCCGAAGCAAAGTTCTGTGACTAGCGGGCTTTCCGTCGGTAGTAGCGAGCCACATGATCTAGTAGTCCCGAACCTCTTGCTTCGGCATTGCGATGTAGGCGGGCAACACGTGCAATGACATACAATTAGCAGGACCTGTCGCCATATTTTCTCTGTTAAGTATCAGAGTAGAACGGGTTCACTCTTGAAATCAATTCACTCTGAGAATTTGTCATCGGCGATCTCTGAAAGAACGCTACGTTACAATTCACTTAACTAAGCGCGTCGTAAAGGGTGTGCGCCTCGGAGCGCTACCCTTAAATACGCAGCAATCAGGCCGTGTATTCCACAAGCACTGAGCACCGCAGTGGTAACGCACTGGACCCCGGAATGATACATTCCCGGTTCGATCCTGGGTAGCGGCACGCTCTTTTTTCACCCTTCTTTATATATATTCCCGAAGCACGTGCTTATGTACTACCGAGCTTTGCTCCGCGAAGCTATCTGAATCAGCACGTGCTTCGGCTCTACCGGAGCAATAGGTGTACTACCGGAGCACAGTTCTTTCAGTGTTACCCTATGTACGCAGCAAGCAGCAGCCGTTCATTACCAGCACTGAGCGACGCAGTGGTAACGCACTGGACTCCGGAAAGATTCATCCCCGGATCGTTCTCGGGTAGCGGCACGCTATTTTTTCACTCTTCTTTATATACATTCCCGGAGCACGTGCTCATGCTCTACCGAACTTTGCTCCGCGAAGCTATCTGAGCCAGCTCGTGCTTCGGGTTTACCGGAGCTTTATATGTGTCCTATACCGGAGCCAGTGGCGGCTCGTGCAATCTGGCAACCGTGCACTTTTGCCATTTAAACGTATGCAAAAAGATCGATACTAGGTGAGGCGCTACGCCTCACCAAGTAATCGATTATTTTACACAGTTTTAAATGGAGGAAATCCATTGTTGCCACATTGCACGAGCCGCCGCTGACCGGAGCACATTTCTTTCAGTGGTAAATGTAAGGACGACACCGTATCGAAACATCATACGGTAAACCCATTGCAGTACATTTATTAACAATAAAATTAATTGGAAACCCGTATACAGTCGGAATGAGCTGAAATAAAATTACACAAGAAAGATTGATTGGAAACCAAAGTCATCTCTGTTCGCTCAGCTCATCAAGTACTTTAATTTTCTTTATAAAAAAGACAACATGTCAGACCCTTGCAACTGCCCCATCGCACTTTCCTTTAAAACCAATTTCAAATGCTAGTCAAAATTTCTTTTCAAAAAATTTAAGGTTAAAAGATATGAGGCAAACAAACCGAGCCTGTGTGAAAAATGTCCATAAGAGCTTTCCATCATGCCTGCCTCAGTATCACGTCCCACAAATCCTGTCTATTGCTACAGCTCGTTGCTTGGCAGCGGCGTCGCACCAGGTGTCACGTAACCATCAATCGTCTGTTGAGTGTTGATCAATGATCACTTCTCTGGTGACTATAGTTACTCTATGACTCTCCCTTCCCAGCATTGAAAGAATGACGAAATTAAGTGCCCAGCGACGCCATTACACTCGTGTCTACAAAAGTATTTTATGAGTTTAGAAGTGGATTTTGTAAGTTTTTAGTTCTACAATATTGTTAGCGTCGTTGGAGGTTTTTACAAGTATTTACCAGAGGGTAGTCAACCTCTGATTGTTCATGAGTTTTAGGCTCTACAGTCTACGGGCCATTGGATGCGTTTTCGTCGATGAACTTGTTAATTTTAATCATAGGTAATGTTCCTCAAGATATATCTACTATTTCCAAAAGAAGCTTTACAAGTTGAAATAGACGTCGATCAGCAAATGTAGTGAAAGATTAAACCGTTCGAAACTCTATACTGCTCTGTAATCTTTCAATAGGAACGAAGCCAACACAGCAACGGCCCTCAGAATGTGAACAAACGAGCCAAAGCGCATCCAACGGCGGCCCATGGCGGTGCCCATGGTTTCACATGTCTTGACTTTGTAAATACAACAACTCAACAGTCTTGACTCTCTTCATAATATAGGTAGGTACTCTATTCGCTACATTTCAGTTTCAGCTGTTTCAGCGCAGGCCATCAACGCCGGCTTCTCAAAGCTGACGGATCTCCTTTAAGAGCAAGAGACTATATAGACTGCAAGGATTATACAGGAGGATGAAGCTCAGCCCAGCCCTGCCCATGTATGTACTATATAGACGTGGGAACGAAAACTGCATTCTGTCAAAACTCCTATTTTGCAAACCCACATTTACCTATTCTCTCTCTCTCTCTCTCTCTCTCTCTCTCTCTCTCTCTCTCTCTCTCTCTCTCTCTCTCTCTCTCTCTCTCTCTGTCTATTTTCCTCGCTCCCATTAGATTACTCCATTTTTGATTCCATTAGATTATGTAGATACCTTATTCAGAGCTAGCTGAAATGGATGGGGGAAAGAAAGAGAGGGGAGGGAGGGGGTAGAGCTGTCGTTCCATCCGTGTATTCGCGCGCTCCCCGTTTTCTCCCCTATAATTACAGCGGGGACAGTCGGTGAGTCAGAGACGTCTGCAGTGTTGCCAGATTGGGGTGAAAAAGCCGTACGCTTTACATTGATTTAAATGGGGACGATACGGCTTTTTACCCTCGATCTGGCAACACTGGATTCGGCAACTCCATATCACTGACATCTAACCTCCATCATTCAAAGATTATCAAGACCAAGACTACTGACTTGGAATACAGGTTGTGGCGATGTGTGCAGGGTCAGTTGCGCTGTAAATAGATTCTATTGTTGATGCTTGAATTTGTTTGTATACAATCGGCGAGAAAAAGTTAAAATGGCCATTTTTCTGGGCCCAAATGTTTGTTCGTGCAAAGCACGCCTTTGGTCACGCCTGAGGGCTCGTATAAAAATGGCGAACCTAGCCTTACTTTCGATTAACCAAAAGATCGGTCAGCATCGGATTCATCAGATACAAATACAGACCAAGCCCAAAGCTTGCGACAGGTGTCCCTTTTTTTCCAGCTCAATTTTGGTCGGAACTTGACGAAACAACAGCCAACAGTCGCCCACTGTTGACTGATGAGCGCGTGGTTAAGCAAATTGTAGCGATCGAATATCATTCAATTCAAGAATTGATGATTCCTAACTGATGCTGCTGATCGGTGAAAAAGCTAGCCAATGAGAGTCGAGAATGAACTTCTGAATGATATTCTCGTGAAAATGAAAACTGCGATAATAATATTCCATAACATAACCTCTAAATCAGCTCTGGATGACATGGCCATCTTTAACAACAAAAAAAAAAAAACTAGCGTTTTCGAAGCTGAAATTATGTTTGTCTCATAGGAAAATGACTTCTACGCATGGTCTGTACAATAAACTTTATTCGAAAAGTTCGTCATTTCCGATATTATCGTGGCGAAAGGATTCAAAAACGATAGAAGATGAGATTTCTGACAAAGGTTGCAACAATTCGAAAATCGAATCTACTTGCGGAGGTGAATTCGAAATTTCCAATTGTTGGAATTCAACGGTCTCCGGTGAGACCAACGAAACAATCGAATATCATCAAAATAAAATGCAAATCCATCGAATATCATACGACGGTGAATGATATTCGATCGCTAAAATTTGCCTGTTTACATTTGCCAAGCAAACCCTTATATAATCTCCCTCATTACGGAGGTGTGAATAACCTAGATGTTTAGTCACCTCCAACAAAAAATAAACGAAAATTACTACTGCCTGTTTCCTTTTCCGGGACCGCGGAGCTATCACAGTCTTTCGTTGAACTCACATTTCAACAATAGGACCCGAGCAAAAACTGTGCGCACTGAACTTGCTTCACTTTTCTAAAATGGAAAGCACACGGTGTGATGGATCTCTATTTTTCTCTGGGAGGCATCAAGTTGGGTCTGGGCTTACGTTATTCAGGGTGGGTCTACACCCGTCCTAATTCTAATCTCACGCAATATGGTGGTCGTTTTCTGTTCCCGTCCTCATGAAAAACAGACGTGCCAACTGCACGTACCTACAGGATGACCCGACATTTATGATAACAATATTTGGTGTATCTTCGGTGTACCATCCTCAATTTTTTTTTTTTTTTTTTTAACCGAACCTAAAAAAAAGGACTGTTTTAAAATAGGCTTTTAAATCTGTTGTTGATTTGTGATCAACAATTGGTGCCGAGTTTGTGCTCGCCACAAGTTTCGTTATTCCCAAGGTCCATATACTACAGGTCGATCAGTCGGACTTCACTTACGAAAACGCGACCGTTCTGCGCCTCGCCTTGGGCCCTGAGGCTCGGGGCGAAAAGGAGCGGAAGTTTAAATTAACGTGTGTATTAATGGGCGAAAGCACTCATTTGAAGCGTAAAGTTCTGGCAGCCCACGATGATTTCCATCAAACTAACTGTTTCAGAGTCTTAAGGGGGTATCCTACCCAATTTTTTTTTTCACCAGTTAACCTCCAAAATTGCTGAAATTTTGGCAATGGAATAAGCACATTGAAATCAGGCAACCCTGAAATTTTTGTTGTGGTGGTTGCATACCTGCCCCTGAAATCTAATAATAAGCAGAAAAAAAGGTCGTTTACAGGAAAGTTGCTAGAGCCTGATATAATTGCTCTATCGACTTGTTCTTTGGCTCAAATGATGCACAATTAGATTCTCTGTGATCTGTTGGAGACAGATTTTTTTTTTCAATGCTTAGTTGCCCGGGTAAGAATTTTTCAATGGCATCTATTTTTTTTAGCTTACTTTTTCACTTTAAACTTTAATTTGAAAAAAATATTGAGGGTAGGTTAAAAATCTGATTCCAACAGATCACAGATAATACAATTTCGAACATTTTTTTAAAAAAAAAGGAAGTCTGTAGCTCAATTAGGGACTGAGATACCAACTTTCCTGTGCGGCAAAACAGGGAAAAATTAACATGCTCTAAAAATGGAAAAAGAAAATAACAAACATTTATTTTTTGCTCACCATAGATGTGTAAATTATTGGCGCATGACTTTAAAAAATTAATTAAAAATATTTCTAAGCCTTTAAAAAAAAAAACCAAAAATATCACGTTCTTCACGAGGATTTCCTGAACAAGAAAAGCCAAAAAAGTCAAAATCCCCAAAAATTGCTAAAGTGACCCAAATTTAGGGTAGGATACCCCCTTAAATAGAGCTTGTAGATTGTAGGAACCCATTAATAAGTCTTTAATACTATTTTTTCTATTTTTAAACTATTTTTAAAGATTGGGTACGAATGCCGGCAGATCGGCTTCGGCAGTGATCCGCTGATGACTTACTATCGTATCTCATTAATTACTTTTCCATGGTTTTATTGTTTGTTTTGTTTACGCAGTTACTAGACGTCTCTACTTTCATGTACACAAAATTATGACTCAAAATATAAGAAGAAATCACTGTTAAATGGCTGCTAGCTTAATTGGCAGTCTGAGTGAGTCTGCTGTGCCACCGCTGTACGAACGGCATAGCTAGCAGCCATCACCTGTGATTTCTTCCTATATTTTCAGTTATACTTTTTTGTACATGAAAGTAAAGACGTCTAATAACTGCGTAAACAAAACAAAAAAACAAAACAAACAAAAAAAACAAGCAGGGGATCTCCAATACAATTTATGTCTTGGTAAAGCGTGCCATGATATAATTGTAATTTTGTTCATTATAATTTATTTGCTATTTAGTGTTTGAGGGCATGCGTTGTGGCACCCACGCAAAACAGAAAGAGGTTGATCCAACTCCCATCAGGAATGGGCTATCCTCAAAACATCTCATAAATTCAGGGTCGATACCCAATAGACCTCTTTGAGAAAGCTACGTTTTAAGACGCTTTGTTCTTTAATTTTGGTCCACTGCAGATGGAGGGAGTGAAGCCTAAAGTCAAAACCTTTAAAGCCCCATAACTTCCGCTCAAATCAATATTTTGACCGTTCCTATGCTCTGAATAGTTTCTCTTTACAAGAGTTTTCAATTAATGTGTATAAAAGTCCATCGATTTTTTCGAGGGGGACATCTTTCGAAGGGGTACCCCTTCGAAAGATGTTTCCGCCCCCCTCGGGGGACGGACTCCCAGGGGGAGTACCACCCCTAAATCCAATACTATAGACTACAAATGAGGATCCCCAATTTTAATTAGATGATTGGAAAGATAATAAAATTCCAAGACTTTTGACGCAAACCGGAAGTCAATATACGTTTTTGATAAATCGAAGTTCAAAGTTTGACGCAGACCCTTTTTTAAAAATGTAAAACTCCCCATTTAATGATCCAAATTTAAGAACTTTGTCTCTAAGATGCTTTAAAAAGCAAACACCTTTCGGAAAAAAATATGTCATCTCCAAAAAGCTCACTTGAAAGGGTTCTTTTGAGCCTCTAATTTTTATTTTTTTTTAAATTTCAACATTTTCAGAGATTGAAAGAAAAGAAACGACTTCAAAATCTAGAAAAAGCCAAAGCACGCGGGTTCCATTAATTTAAAAGAAAACCATTTTTGGGCCCCCACGGGAAGTGGGGCTGGGGGACAAAACTCTTTATAATCGAAAAATTCCTCCCGCCCCCGCTTTTAGGGCGCGTGAGAATCGGTGGCCAGGGAAAACGGTTAATGGAATCCATAGTTAAGCGTTTTCTGAATTTCGAAGTCGTTACTTTTTTGCAGCCTCTGAAAATTTTGGCATTTTAAAAAAATAGGGGCTTAAAAGCGACCTTCAAGTAAAGTTTTTGGAGGAGACATATTTTTTTCTGAAAATTGCTTCCTCTTTAAAGCATTTTAGACCCAACGTTGTTTATAGGATCATTCAATGGGGAGTTCCGAATTTTTGAAAATAGGTCCATAGCAAACTTTGACCTTCGATTGATCGAAAACGCAAAAGGATATCGACTATTGGTTTCAGTCGAAAAGTCTTAGAATTTTATCCTCCTTCCAATCATCTTAGAAAAATGAGGGTTCTCATTTGAAGTATTAAATTCAGGGGGGTACCTCCCCTGGGAGGTGCCCCCCACTAAAGGCATCACTGAGACTTCGGAGGTATATCGGATCCTACGGTACAATATTAAGTCAATCAGCAGGGGCACTTTGATGAAGGGAGGGGATGGTCAAGAAGCAGGTAATGAGTATGAGTGAAATTAATTCATTCTAATTCGTTCAGAAATTCGATCGATATTTCGTTAGAACTAATTAAGCGGGAAGTAATTCGTTCGCATTCGGAACGAGTGAATTGAATCCACTCGACCACAGCTCGGTTCTTTGCGTTGGGAGCAGAGCAGAATAAGATAGTCCAGTCATGTATTGTGGGAAGAAGGAAGGATAGCTTATTGATTCCGTTCAGTTCCAAATGAGCGAACAGCACAAAGCGACGAAACGTTCGATTCACGGGAGCCGCGTCCGAATCCTTTGTGTTTGAATACCTGCTCTTGGAACAGTTGAGTGAGTCAAAATACGCGTTCAGCAACTCGTTCATTTAATTCGTTCAGGGCCCCTGATCGGAAGTTTGGAGTGATGACGAGCCAGCTCCTCACCGCTGAGAGATGCAACGGGGTTGGGGGAGGGGGGGGGGGGATTTTCACGAGATTCGGTAAAGAATCGCGTTGTAAATGTGTCAAAACCTGTTTGACATGGGTCAATTACCTATGTGTGTGTGTATAAACTGAGTATATTTTCTGTGTGTGCATCGAAGACAACTGAAGTCAACAGGGTCCGAGAACTTGACTTGTTGTAAAATGGGGCCCCGTTTTTGTGCAAAATAAAATCAACAAAGGCATCAAATGACTCCAAATGAAAAATTTAAACGTGTCTGAGTGTTTGATTGTACGTATTAAAAAATTTCTCGAAAATACACAATATAACCCGATCATGTAAGTTTTGATTCATATCCTGAAACGAAATCTCCAAAACACACACGGCCACCAGAGGGCACCTCTTCCACTGTATTATATTATTCATTGTATACAGCAAAACGAGAGTAAGAAGCTTGCCATATACTTCGTATGGCACGCTTAAAAAAAAAAAAAAAAAAAAAAAAAGCATTACTTACTTGGTAAAGTAATTAATGAGATACCATAGTGACTCAGCGGATCACGGGCGAAGCCGATCTGCCGGTATTCGTATACCCAATCTTTAAAAATCGTTTAAAAATAGCCAAAATAATATGAAAGCCTTATGAATAAGCTCCTATACTAATCTACAAGCTATATTTAAGACTCTGAAACAGTTAGTTTGATTGAAATCATCAGGTGCTGCCGGAACTTTACACTTAAAATGAGTGCTTTCCCCCATTCAAACACACGTTAATTTGAATTCCCGCTCCTTTTCGCCCGGATTCAACCGGGAGCGGGGCGGGGCCGCTCAGCGAGACGAGGTAGGTGCGCAGTGACTGACCTGTAGTATATGAACCTTGGTTAATGGTTATTCCTAGTGCCGTCGGGACCAAACAAAATTTGGGCCATTGGATTGGCGCTGGAACCAGAGGTGCAAGACCCCTGGTTCCAAACAACCCCTTTGTAGCTCCGCCATATTTGCTCTTAAACGGCTAAGAGCTGTACGCATGTGTCATCATGCATGGTGAATTCCTGTCTAATTTTTCATCCCCTTTTTATAAACACACAGAGGAAAGCCTCGGATTAGATTAGATTAGATAGGAATCATATCCAATGATGCCTGCATAGCTCTCAGCTTAAGAGCAAATATGGTGGAAGCAGGACAGATTACAGAGCTATGATTGCTCATCATGAATTTTTTTTTTGCTGCCGCTTTGGGTATCATTAATGAAATTTTTCAATTCACCGATGATTCCACCGGTTGGGAGAATATTGCACAGTTCAGCTCAGTGTATGAGATTATACCGCACGAAAACACTCTGATCTGTACTCTTTTCTCAGGGTTTCTAAAGTCACTGACGACTCCACCAGTTGAGAAAAGATTGCAGATGCGAATATTATCGTGCTTTACAGTCATGCACTGAACTGAACAGTGTAATCTTTTCTCAACCTGTGGAATCATCGGTGAATTGAAAAATGGCATTAATTACACGCTAAACGGCAGCTCTGAAGAGAGCCCCATTCCTTCCCCACTGGAGCATTACCGTCCCATCTAGTGTCACCCAGCAATCCCTTTTTTTATACATAAAAAAGATCGTTGGACGCTTGAATGGGCGATGACATTTATTTATTTATTTGTCTACACAGTTACCATTTTTTTTAACATTGCGGTTAATGTAAACCAATCGAATTTAAGTCACATGTTGATACAGTATTCCCCGGTAAGATAACAAAGCTTACCATACAAACTTTGTTTGAATAAAAAATCGATGAATTAGAAATTTGCGACTCATGTTGCAGTGGTTTAAGGGAAGGGGGAGTAAGAGACAACTTTGAGAGGGGGTGGGAGGAGTGGTATTGAGGAGGGAAAGGGGGAAGTTTGAGAACGTAATGTGATGAAAACTTCAAACAGTATGCGGTCGAGTCGACTAGACTCTTTCCATGTTCCAATTTTTATCGGAGCCGATTCCGCATGACTGAAGAAGTGTACTTCCGGTTTTGAGGACAGTATAATTGAATTAAAAAAGTTCTTCTTATCGGTATATATAGATTTTTTCCCTCTTTTTTTTCGAAAGGTTCCTCTATATCCACGAATTACATGCTATCGTCACCGCTCAGTTTTTGCGGAGATGGTAAGTTGCTGCTGATGTTTTCATCTGATTCCACAGTTTTTTTTGGGGGGAGTGGGGGGATTTTACAGTTCTAAGAGTGAAATCAACCGATAACCTGAACGGGGCTGGTGAGTGGTGATTCAACCAAAATCGGAGACAAATATCACTTTTTTACTCATCAACAATCTGTGTTTGGTTGAAAAAAAAAACAAAGATTATAATACTCAGTGAGGGATCAATGAAAAAATATTTTTTTTACTTGGTTTTAAGGGGGTAACCCTATTTATTTTTCTTTCCTAATTAATTTTTCGGCTTCAAATTTTCAGGAATGTTAATTGGTTCAGAAAGTGTTTTCTGAAATTTTGGTGATGCGGGTTGCATCACTGCCCCTGAAAAATGGCTAAAACAATATGTTTGACTTAAATTTTTTCAGACTTGTCTCTGGTTCTGAAGCAGCTGTATATGTATTTTTGTGATTTTTTTTTTTTTTTTTTTTAAATGACCAAGGGATTGTATTCTCGACACGACGCGAAGTATTGGATTTAGTTTATTCGAATAATAATAAGCAGAATAATTATTTCTATAGATTTTATTTTTTTCTGAAAGCATAGTTTGTCTTTTATTGCTGCAAACAATATTAGATGGTAAAAAAATGGATTTCTTTAAAATCATACTTTTGTAGTCCATTACATTCTGGTAATTTAAAAGAAAAACCAGAAGTCTCTATAGCTATTACAGAACCTGAGGAAAGTTCGTCTAAAGTTTGAAAAAGCTAAAAATTTGAAAGCTTTTGAAATGAGAAAAGAAGAAACTAAAGTACGTTTAAAAACAAAATTTTCCCGCAAATTTTAATGGGATATGCAAAATTTAAGAAAAAAGAAATTACAATACTTTCAAGCATTTTTGAAAAAAAAAAAAAAAAAAAAAAAAAAAAAATTATTACATCATTTCCTTCGCGAGCATATGTGCTAAAAGTGTAGTGGGACCAAAATTGAAGGGGGGATATAATTTTTTGGTAGGTCACCCCCTAAATTTTTTACCGATAACTTTGGATCACTGTCGGATCCAAGCAATTGTCCTTATCTCTCCATATCAATTTCAGTGCATGTGTTAGAAAAATATAGAAGAGTGGGCGAATATCACGTGACTGCCCCATATCTTTCCTTTTTCAAAATACTTATTCTAATGGGAAAAGAGAGTTAAAGAAATTACTGGATCCACCAGTGCTTTAGATAAGTTTGGAAATGGACGCGGAGGACGCTCGTTTAAGTCAAGAGGCTCAACTATAAGATTACGAAGATTCAAGAGCAACGAGAATTTTGTGTGGATCTGCATATATTCATATTTTGGTGCTGTTTCCTTTTCGGTCAACGGAGACGTGACAATTATTATTAGGTCAGTCGTGAGTCGGTAGGAAGAAAATGTTAAGCTCCCTCCTCGGAAGTCGGCACGAGGCCAGAAAATAAGCTGCCTAGTGTCTAACCCGCCTCCCCGCGAGAGAGTGCGACTTGCGAGAACTGTGAGGGATGGGATTTTGTGAAGGCAAAGTTTCATTGAAAACTTTTCAGTTTGTACGATTATAGCTAACTCTGCTAACTCGCGCACCCAAGAAACGGATACAATGCAAGCTGGAATTGCGATGAAAAGTTATGTTTAAACCGAAAAGGACAATGCGCAACATGGAGGAGATTCCCGAAAAGGAGGGATGACAGAGTTTACACATCTACGGCAGCTGCTGTTTATTCCATAGTATTGAATCAAAAAGCAGCAGAGACAAATAGAGACGGAGCATTAACTGGCTGCCGCAGAGGCACTTTTCAAATTTTCACCGTTCAACACCATGCGACATCGCAAGGTGTTGACTGTTGTTTTACATGTTATTTTGTTGAATCCCCGAAAATTCAGAGTGCCTCAAATCTTCCCAAAGTATTTTAGCGTAGCGCTCCGTCTGTATTTGTCTCTGAAAAGCAGAGATCGGAAATTGTGGCGATGAATCGGTGAAAAAAGTCGTCACAAAAAGGAAATCACTGTTTTCGATCATTTATGGTTCTCTTAAAACTTCCAATTTACACTTGTACGTTTATGAAACTGGTTGAAAACGGTCTCTGCGATTACATTTGTTGTTGAACAACGAGCTTTAGGTACATATAGGTACATATAGCAATAGAGGGGGTCATACAATATACATGTTGTCCTATCTCAATGTGTGACAGCATGGACGATCTGAATTTGGTTTGTAAGCGTCACTTTTTTTAACCTTAAATGAAAAATTGTAATTAATCTAAAGGAAATTGGTTTTAAACAAAAGTGCGAGTGTTTAAGAGAGTTGCTATCTGGACACATAATTTCAATACAAAGCACTATCCAAGTGGGAAAATTTTGCATATTTTTGTCAAGTGTCAGTTTCTTTATTTCGCAAATCCTTCCAGAAGAAACAGTTATTACGATTTGCACTTTCTTTAAAGGTTAAAAAAAGTGAGGCAAACTAACTGAGCCTGTGTGAAAAACGTCCATAAGAGATCTCGATCATGTCTGCCTCCGTCAAGTTTCAATATCTCGCCCCACAAATCCTCGTTATCGCTATAGCTCGTTGGACTTGAAAGTCGATAATTGATAACGAGCTGTAATCGTAGAGGGACTTTGTAGAGCGAAACACCACGGAGCTTAGATATAATTAATAAAGCAGGACTTGTGCAAAAATTATAAATATGCAGAATGAGCCAGAGCACCCGTACCTATACCAGGCATTTTTCTCGAAAATTACTAAACCAAATGATTTGAAACAAAAAAGTCTGATAAGGAATTGACCCCAAATTTTTCATTTTTGATATTTTCAAAAGCAATCGACAGCTCCTTAGGGCGTATTTAGGGGCTTTAAACACATTTTTTTATTGTCCTCTAAAAAACTTCTTATGAAGGTATAACAACTGATTTTAAAGTAAAGGCAATTGCCAACATTTGTGCTCCTATAAATATTTTTCAAAAAACCCAAATTTTTTGAGTTATGGGGGATTTTTCAAAATTTTTTGAATCAGACCTTGTGGCCACCCTGTTGATACTCATTTCTAAAATCTTGACAGATGCTGAAATATCAGACCAAGACCTTCCGACTGATGTGCCACTTGTTACCTTAAAGTGAAAAACCAAGGTGTTTTCCTTTAATCAAAATTTCGCCTGCTGCCTAGGACACTCGAAAAATCGGAATTTCCTTCATATAAATCTAGGAAAAAGAATCGAAATGGGAAATGGGTTTCTCTCAGATCTCTCAACGATCCAAACTTTTGCAAAATTTTGAACGAGAGAAAAACAATAACCACATTGTTTGCATCCATTCCACTACTGTCTTTTAGACGACTATATATCAAGGCTGGAAAATCATCTGAATTTACCAGATGATTTCTGAGGATTTATAACGTGGTGAGACGTTTTCACGGAATTACATCTTTTTTTTCGAGCTCACGTCTTTCTTTAGAGTGATTAGAAAACGCGTCTTTAGATAGAGGCAAGAAAAAATAAATTAAGGAGAAGGCAATCGAGTAAAAACATTAGAATTCCTGAACATTTACTCCAATTTTCTCCAAATTGTCGTCTTTGATTAACTTAGCTCGTAAATATAACTTGGTAGTAAAAGACAAAAGATTCACCAGCTGCGAGTTGAATTAA
Source organism: Trialeurodes vaporariorum (assembly GCA_011764245.1). NCBI lineage: Eukaryota > Metazoa > Arthropoda > Insecta > Hemiptera > Aleyrodidae > Trialeurodes > Trialeurodes vaporariorum. The sequence goes on along the minus strand of VMOF01000369.1, from coordinate 369,938 downwards.
TGGATATGTGCCATAAAAGCTAATTAACAATCATTACTTTATCCGGGAAGTAGAAGATAATATTGCTCAGACTGTCTTTCTCTCTCAGCCCATTTAAGTGTATATGTGTTGGAAAAAGATAGAAGGAAGGAGTCGAAGTCACGTGATAGTCATCCTTCTGTCCCTTTCTAGAGCAGGCATTTAGATAGACACGTTGGAGGAAAGAAAAATTCAGGGCTACTGAGGCTCTGAGCCCATCCTACTATACGCTTGGGCGCTGCACAGTGTTCTGAGATAGACAAGAAAATGGCAAAAAATCAGCAATTAAAAAGTCATAAAAAATAATCGTTTTCCACTTCTTAAACCCAATTTTAAACTTCCCAGTCATATTGATAGGTTTAAAATAATTGTTAAAAGTGGTCTCCGTGATTGAATGTGAAATAGAAAGTTCATTGCTGATGAATTGATGAGAAATTTACTTTCTGATTTTGGCCACTTTTTGACGAATTCAGACTATTGTGTGCTGCTCTGACTCACAACAAACCATAGCTCTAATTCATCGAAGGGTTAGAGACAGGTTTATGACAATTTTAAAGCTTGTAACTTAGCAGAATGAGGTAACAACTGAAGGAACAATGAAACGCCCTGAGTAATTTTCCCTTTAGAGATGAAGTTGCCATTTTTATCGAATCAAGAAGTCAAGAGGAGAGATCCACCGCTAGATGAGAAAGGTCAAAGGTGAGTCCTTAACAAAATTGGCGTTTTTATGTGTGCTGTTGATTAGGTTTTTTTTTTTTTTTTTTTTTTTTTTTTTTTTCACTATAGTAAAATACTTTTACTATATACAGGGTGGTCCGAAAGTCCCGGGACGGCTTCATAACTTTTGAACGGCTGCAGATAAAAAAACCAAACTTGGGGGATGTTTATAACTTAATAGGAACTACTTTTTGGCGTACCCAAAAATTCCGGGGGGCACCCGTAAAGAGGGGTTTCGCCCCCTAACTCAAAATTTTCAAATGGCAACCCCCATCTTGTGATACCTTGTTTGAAAGGGCATAAAATTCTAAGACTTTTGGCGCAAACCGGAGGTCGATATCGTTTTTCGTCTTCGATATATCGATAGTCAAAGTTCGATTTTGACCCATTTTCAAAAAATCAGAACTCCCATTTGAAAAGTCGAACTTTAGAAAACTAGGAGTCAAAATACTCTAAAAAGCAAGTCCTTTTCAGAAAAAAATACGGTTTTGATATTTGTTTAGTCTTAGGGCCCCTCAAAATTATTTAAATAAATGACTCCTCAGGGGGGCTATCTCAAAAATTTCGAGCCACGACCCCTATCGAGTGATACATCGCTTGAAAGGGCACACAAAACTGAGCATTTTGGCGCAAACCGCAGGTCGATATCGTTTTTAGTTTTCGATGTATCGAATGACAAAGTTGGATTTTTACTTATTGGCAAATTACGATATATCGAAAACCAAAAACGATATCGACCTGCGGTTTGCGCCAAAATGCTCAGTTTTGTGTGCCCTTTCAAGCGATGTATCACTCGATAGGGGTCGTGGCTCGGAATTTTTGAGATAGCCCCCCTGAGGGGTCATTTTTTTAAATAATTTTGGGGGGCCCTAAGACTAAACAAATATCAAAACCGTATTTTTTTCTGAAAAAGACTTGCTTTTTAGAGTATTTTTGACTCCTAGTTTTCTAAAGTTCGACTTTTCAAATGGGAGTTCTGATTTTTTGAAAATGGGTCAAAATCGAACTTTGACTATCGATATGTCGAAGACGGAAAACGATATCGACCTCCGGTTTGCGCCAAAAGTCTTAGAATTTTATGCCCTTTCAAACAAGGTATCACAAGATGGGGGTTGCTATTTGAAAATTTTGAGTTGGGGGGCGAAACCCCCCTTTACGGGTGCCCCCCGGAATTTTTGGGTACGCCAAAAAGTAGTTCCTATTAAGTTATAAACATCCCCCAAGTTTGGTTTTTTTATCTGCAGCCGTTCAAAAGTTATGAAGCCGTCCCGGGACTTTCGGACCACCCTGTATTAATGCAGTAAAATAGACATTTGGAGCCCAATGTTTGAAGTTACGGACTTTGAAAGGCAGTAATAATTTTATGAGTGGATTTTGAGAGTTCACAGTGTAATTGGCGGATCCAGTAATATGTGTTCCTCCCATTTAAATGTATGATAAATAATTGATTCTTGTGGGGGCTACGGACCTGTGACTAATCGATCATTTCTGCTGCAACTAAATGGGAAGATTACTCTGTAGCCAGATTGTTGGACCCACCCATGCTTAGTGTCCTTATGAATTTTTTTTGCCGGCCAAAATCAAAGGCATTATAACACACACTGATAATGAGAGAAATCACTAGAAAACAACTGTCACAACAATCACTGTTATAACTACAAATCTCTTACTTGTAGCAGCACACATTCTCCCTGGGTTAAAGGAATGGGCTCCTTACTCAACATTTCACTGTGCAGTTTCTTTAACACGAACGGAATACACTTTGAATTAAAAAAAGAATTCTCTCAGTGTAAAGATGGAGTGCATGACAAGTTTTTGAGGCAAACTTTCTGGTATTTTGCGCATGTTCACCAAAAATTCTCTGTAGTCATTAGTTCGCTCAACAATGGGCTGTTGCGCACACTTTATCGCAACAGGCGATTTAGGTGCGTCGATTCGGATGTAAAAATTCAACAAATAACGATGGCAACATTAAAAACATTCAAAATTCACTCCTACATTCATTTAAATATTCAAATAAAAAGCGTTTATATACACGCGACCGCAAAGCAGCGTTGAACATCAACTGAGGGTGATTTACACCATAATTTCATCACTCACTCTTTCCATGCTAGGAAGGAAGATCCACAGACAGTAACTAGTCACCAGATGAGAGACTAACAGCCGATGAATGATACCATGACACCTGTGGTGACACCGGTACCGAAGAGAAAGTCTTCTCTAATTGCGGCCACTCTTTAAGATGATTCCAGGGTCGATTAGTTCCAACTTTGGACACCACGTCGCGCTGCTCAAAAAGTCAACAGTTTTTGGCTAAAATTGACGAATTCACGCTAAAAACACAAACAGGAACGTCAGCACCTGCGAGCATACTTCAGAAAGATACCCTGAAAGTTTCAGACTGAAACACTCAAAAATGAAGCCGGAAATTATGAAAAACGAAACTTCCCGTAAGCCGCAATGAGTGCGAGTGAGGCAGATAGACGTATCATCACTCGCGCTCATTCTCACTCACTAAGCTTATGGCGAAAAGAATTTCATAATTTACGACTTTAATTTTAAACCAATTTTGCTCATTTTGGGCTCAAAAAATCCATAAAAAAATTTTGCAGGTGCTGACGTTATTGGATTTTGCGTTTTACCTATAGTATCAGTTTAAAACGCCAAAAACACGACTTTTCCAAAAAGCGACTAGTGGCGCTATCCATCGGATTGAAATCTGGAAAAGTTTCATCTGGAATCACCTTAATGGAGTGACAGTATCATTAGATGGGAATCTCCCATATTAATGTCCATAGTGCCTCCATAATGTTCGCATGTATACACATGTATATGCATTTAAGATGATTCCAGGGTCGATTAGTTCGAACCGTAGAGACCACGTCATGCTGCTTAAAAAGTCAACCGTTTTTGGCTATAATTAAACAGATTACGCGAAAAGCACGAACTTGAAGAATGTCAGCACCTGGGAACATATCTCAGGAAGAAACTCTGAAAGTTTCAAGCTGAAATCCTGAAAAATAAAGTCGGAGATTATGAAATAAGAAAATTCCTCAAAGCCTGAATGAGTGAGAGTGAGGCAGATAGACATAGTATCACTAGCTTTCACTAAGTTTGCGGCAAAATGAACTTAATAGTTTACGGCTTTACTTCTCTTCCAATGTTCCCCTTTTTGGGCTCAAAAATCGACACAAAAATTACCCAGGTGCAGACAGTCTTGAATTTTGCGGGTATTTTTTTTATTATTTGTTTGTTTGTTTGATTGTTTACAATTTAAAATGTCAAAAACACGAATTTTCCCAAAAGTGACCAGGGACGCTATCCATCGTATGGAAACTTGGGAAAGTTTTAGCAGCCCATTTTTCGTGTTTGTCAGAACTGTCAGAAGTCGGTTTCTTAGCTCCCCTCCTGATTTGCTCCGCACCGCACCGCCCCACCCCTCCCCTTCCCCTCCTCCTATTTCCCGATAAGGAACCTTCACGTAGGTATTAAAACATAAAAACATTGGTCATGATCGTAGGTCGGATACCCGACTGAAGCTCCACGAGCCGCAATTATTGATTAAATATCGTCCTTTGATATTTTTATCTCTGCCTTCATTTTCATTCAAGCTCAGATCGCTCTCAATGCTCAATGGTCAGTTTAGGTCGTGGGTTTGTGACTTGTGAATCTGTTTCGTTTATCGCTTCCGCTGAAATTGGATCTGAACGAGGGGGGAGGGGGTGGTGGCAACATTTTATCCTTCAAACAGAAACGAACGCCACGTTTTTGTGACTCAAAAAAAAAAAACAAAAACAAAACAAAACAAAACTTGTACGAAAAAGAATAAGAAAGGAAATATTTGAAATAAATTCAAAAGCCTCTTCGAGTCAATTTTTGCTCATTTCCCATTATTCACTTCTCTATGTACTTTCATAATTTTATTTCATATTTAACTCATGGGTACACAGTGAACACACCCATAACTATTTTATTCGGGTCAGTTAGATAGCACCGCGGTTCTAATATGTATTTTCCCCGCTTTTGCTGTAGCAAAACGGAAAATGTATTTCAAGAAGGCATCAATAAGCGTATTGCAAACTTTTGCTTTAGTGTTATTTACGGTTAATTTTTAAGGGATACAACACACGCACCAAAAAAAAAAAAAAAAAAACAAGCTCTCATTTCAAACCCATTTGTGTTAGAATACATTGGTAAAGCCCCCCCCCCCCCGTCTACCTTGAAGCGCAATGTCTTTGATATACGTACTCTTACAAATTCTATGATATACAGGTGGCACCACGAGTTTTGGGTAGGGGGATTAATCCAAAGTAATGAAGATTAATCCAAACAGGACCTTTTCATCTCAAAGTTAGACGAGAATGGGGAACGGGGGCGTGGTGGTGGGGGGGGGGGGGGGGGGTTAACCTACCCCATTCAAATTGTCATCAAAAATAATGAAGATTAATCCAAACAGCAGCATTTTATCTCAACTCGTTCAATAGTTTAGACGAGGGGGGCACCCCGATTTTTGGGGAGGGGGAAGGGGGACTACAAACAAACGGAAATTAATTCGAAATAATGAATATTGGCCAAAACTGCAACCTTTATCTCAACTCGTTCAAAAGTTAGACGAGGGAGGGGCAGGGGGGTATGGGGGGGTTGGAGTCCCCCAAAATAATGAGGATCTTGCACCCTCCAGGAATTTCGCCGCTGACGCGAATGATTCCTGCAGAAAAGTGACGAAAAAACCAAAAATGACATTATTAAAGTCCGCAAACGAATAGAAAGTTGCGAAAAAGTTGTCCACAGTTTTGCCGTAAAATAAACGATTTTCATTTGTCGGCCGATTTTGACGTCTGCTCACCCTGCCGCCGCCATGTTGTAATTTGTCTCTGTAAGGGTGTGTGTAAAAGAGGTGATTGTTCTCGTATTTTAGACGCGTATTTTGCGAAAAATAAGAGTTTAAGTGCAGATAAAACTGCTCAAGGGTTGCAACACATACTAGGAAACTCGTCGATAAAATTTTCCAACTGTCAAAGTGACAAGAAATTAAAAATTCTCGATTTAAGTTACTGGCTTCCCGGAGTTAAAATGTCGGTTTGCAAATCAAAACATTTGAGTTGCAAACGAGTTACACGTACCAATTAATTAGATATTAAAATGTGGACCATCGAAAACGGTTCAATTAAGGCTTATACCAATTTTTTAATCTTTGGCGTCAAAAAATGTGATTCTATTTTGATATTTTCTTCCAACAATACTCGTATTGGCCACTCAGTGCCTTCTCCCCTTCTCCGTTCAGCTTCTTACCTAGTGCTTCAAGATATGTGATCTTCGTTTCATTTCCTTAAATACTAGTCTCTCTCACTCGTCGATTTGCAACGCAGCAATACTGAGCTATTAAGACTGCGAGTTTGAGTAGCGGAGTCAAGCATGTAACTGCCAAAATCTGAGTAGAGTGAGCTCTAGCTTGTGTGTGTAAACTCAGTATATTTCCTGTGCTTGTACGACGAAGCCACCAACACACCAATCTGTGTGCGTGTGCATCGAAGACGAATCAAAGACTACGGAAGTCAGCGCTGATATCTCAACGGAAAAGTCTAAATAAACTAAATAAAAACGGTGAAAGCATCAAATGACTCAAAAAAAAAAAAAAAAAAAAATTACACATGAATTTTTGTGTGATTCTATGTACTCAAAAATTTCTCGAAAATACACAATACGACCCAAGCATTGAATTTTTGATTCATATCCTAAAAACGAAATCTCCAAAGCACACACGGCCACCAGAGGGCACTTCTTACACTATATTGTATTATTCATTTTATACAGCAAAACGAGAGTAAGAAGTTTGCCATATGCTTCGTATGGCACGCTTAAAAAAAAAAAAAAAAATCACTCTGATCTCTGGAACTGCCTGAATTTTTTTTTCTTGAAAGATACATAGAGGGTGTCCGAGAAATGAATTCACACTTTTGCTGTGACCGCCTGGTTGATTGTATGAATCTGAAAAATTCAGGAATAATCTATTACCCCTAAGCGACTCCATAGAGAAAATGTTGTGGGACCCCCACCCCCCTTAGGGAGGGACGTAGGCCCCAAAACGTACCCCGTTTTGCCGATAAATCGCATATTTCAAATGGCAGGGGGTATTTTTTATTTCATAATTCAAAAGGGCATAAAAAAACGGGGCAATTTCGTTTTTTTTAGATTTTCGGTTGCCCCCCTCAAAACAAAATGGCGGCCAAATAGCTACTCGACACTTTAGAGGCCCATAACTTCGGTTCTAATTAATACTTTTTCAAAAACTAAATAGTTTCTCAATCCTCAAAACGTCTTCTTTTCAACGGTGTACCAAACTCTATCACTCGGAGAGAGAAAAATGGTGCGCGGAGCCCCCCCCCCCCCAAAATATAATTGTTTTAAATTTCGCACTAAACTTGGCGTCGTTGCTTTTGGTCATCAATGAATGCTGATTTAAAGATATCGTCTCAAGCGCAGTCTATATTTCATTGCTCGGTTGTGACGAAGTGTTGCCAAACTTTGGGCTGGGACCAATCGGACGATCTTTTCCAGAAAGAAAGCAACGAGTTGGTTCTATTCTTGGGGAGGGGGGTCCAGTTTAGTGTCAGTACATTACGCATTGATTCAAATGGGAATACAGTCTGAAATCCCAACTCATAAGATAATACTGTTTTATTTTTACGCATGCGGTGTCAGATTTGGGCAAAAGGGGGTATAGTAATCGATTACACGATTACTTAGTAATCGTAATCATCGTTTTTTCCGACGGTGGTTTGATGGTAATCCAGGGCTGATTTTTTACAAGCCACCCACCATATTAGTGGCAGAAAAATTAGATCTAATCAAGAAGACCCTAAAGTTTAATATTTATCTGTGAAAAATACATGTAATTCCCATCCGAAGATTTGACGATTAACGATTACCCAGTTATCGTGTAATCGATTACACTCCTATTTGCCCTACTCTGTGTGGTGTGCTTGAGTACAAAGGATGCTTAAGAGTGCTGTGCTTGCTTGCATACTTTTTGTTGGTCTGCAGGGGGGGGGGGGGGGGGGGGGGGGACAAAAAAGGTGGAAATGCAGCCTAAAAACACAAAATTGCCAGAAATTTAAAAAATAGCCTAATTCTCCTTCAAGCGATTCAAAAGTCAGAAGCGCAACGAGAAACGTTCACCCCGCTCCTTTCTCCATTGAAACTTGTATGTTAGACAAGGAAAGACAAGGGGGAGGGGGACCCACTCTTTCTATCCTTTTTCTATCCACACATTCATAGGGGAAATGAGATAGATGGAAGAATGAAATCATGACAAAAAGTTGTTTGTTGATCAACGAGGTATAGCAATAGAGACTAAAGAGACTAGATGCATGTTATTAGTCCTAATTATAGCAAAATGAGGCAGCAAGGGCGATCTGATTCTAGTTTGTTTGCCTCCTATTTACTAACCTTAAATCAAAGTCTGACAAAGTGTGACAGCATTGACAATTTGATTCTGGTTTTTTTGCTTCATTATTTTCAACCTTATATAAAAAAATTGTAATTAATTCAGTGTAAATGGGTTTTAATGAAAAATCATGAGTTTTAGAGAGGCTATATGGACGCATAGAATTACAATACAACTATATCCAGGTGAGAAAAGTTGGTTTGTTCCTGTTATACGTGTCAGTTTATTTATCGTGCAAATCCTTCCAAAAGTAACAGCTTTATCGATTTCTGTGTTCAGATAGCCGCTCTAAAACACTTGTACTTTCCTTTAAAACCAATTTCAAATGGCTTTGCTAAAAATTTAAAGGTTACAAAAGATGAGGCTAACAAATCGAACCTGTGTGAAAAATGTCCATCAGAGCTATTTATCATGATGGCTGCCTTCGTGCTCTTCGGGTCTCGATTGGTATAGCTCGTTGTTGGTGACACATTTTTTTTTTTTTTTTTTTTTTTTTTTTTTTTTAATACACGAAAACTGACAACGGCCGCGGCGCGTGCCAGCCTTTCCGGTAAGATCTTTTCTATGTGAATAGTGCTTTCAAAGGATCGAGCATTCGGTTAAAGGAGAAGGCTAATTTGCTTTCGCCAAGTAAAGAAAAGGGTGAAGAACGAAGAAGTGGAATTATGAGGGGGGGGAGAGGTTACAAATCCGAAAAGCAACTTACGACATGAACGTTGGTTTCTTTTTCTCCGTCGGTATGATTGTGCGTTTCCATAGCGTTTCCTCCCTTATTTCTTTTTATCAAAGAATTCACTTCATAGCGGAGCGTTTACGCATTTTGCCCCTAACGGTTATGCAACCCTCCGAGCCCTTTATTTAGCGCGCGTGTCGCTGTGATGAATTTTTCTCAAACCACCATTCGAATGTTTTAAAAACAACAGGGAATGTGACGAAAGTGTGCCGTGACACAAGAGAATCGATAGCATCTTTAGATCGTCAGAAGGCAACGCTGATACCCTCATCTTTGAAATAAACTTTAAATGTTAGAAATAAAATACAATATCACGTATGTATATTTAGAATTAGAAAAAGAAACACAAAGCAAAACAAAAAAGAAACATTAATAATCTATTATCATTAATCACAGGATCCAAAATAATTACTTTCTAGTTTTTTTTCTTTCCCCCCATCTTTTATTCTCAGACTAATCTAAGCGAAAATTCGACCACGATTAGGACTTAGAAAAAGGATCCATTTTTTTGAGGGGCAAAAACTCGAAATTTGAATAATCATCCTTGAGATATTCTTTTTCTCGTCGTTGACAGGTAGTCCTTCAAACTGTGAACATGATTTGGGAAAAAAAAGAAAAGAAAAACAGAGAATTACATTTTAGAAATGACAAAAATAAATCAATTTTTCACTCTAAAATAGACATTTTTAGAGAGGAGGGGTGTCTAGACACCCCCCTCTTGGGTACGCCACTGATCTAAAGGCTTAATGGCAGAGCTACGTAGGTATACCAGGAGAGATTTAGCGTTTTCGAAGCTAAACTTATGTTTGTCTTATAGGAAAAGGACTTCTACGCATGGTCTGTACAATAAACTTTATTCGAAAAGTTGGTCATTTCCGAAATTGCGTTGTGGCAAAAGGATTGAAAGAGGATAGAAGATGAGATTTCCGACATCGGTAGCAACAATTCGAAATGGAATCTACCTCGAGAGGTAAATTGGAAATTTGTAATTGTTGGAATTCAAGCGTCTCCGGTGAGACCAACGAACGAACATCATGAAAATAAAATGCAAAATGGAAATCCATGGAATATCATACGACGGTGAATGATATACGATCGCAAAAATTCGCTTATTCCTGTCCATGTCTAATTTTCCCATCTCACTATAGCCCTTCATACACATTACACGCTCCAATTAGAACCATCAAATTGGCATCGATGAGCCTAGATCCACCACAAAACGGCAGGTGAGCCAACCGTTGCGTGTACCGTTGTTTAAAACGTTGTAAAAAAAACTGTGCAATTTGACGACCCGTCAAACTGCAGGGTTATTTGACGATGGATGTTGTGTCATCTGTTCACCAATCTACAGTCAACAAAGCAAATAAACCCGTTTTCTAGGTGTTTTGGTCAAGGTTATGTTTGAATTTTAAAAATGTCACGTTGGCAATTCCATTGTTTGCGGTGCATTTCAACTCACCGATGCCAATATGACGATCCTACTTTGTGAAAGATTTTTGGTCCTCTTTGTTTCTTTCGATACGACGCGTTTTAAGCAAGATAATCGCTGCACAGTGTGGAAAAGTCAGCGCTTTTACCCTGAAAAGGGGCAGTGAGTATGCAACCCGCCTCTCCGCTGCTTCTACGGGCCAGCCGCTTTTGTAAAAGCGCTGACTTTTCTACACTGTGCAGCGATTATCTCGCTTAAAACGCGTCGTATCGAAAGAAACAAAGAGGACCAAAAATCTTTCTAAGGGTTTTTTACATCTGATTTCGGTAATTATTTTTCAAAATTTTTTGGGACACCAAGTTTCCTCATAATAGTGGTCGCTATTCCAAAAAAACCGTAAGTTTTTTAAAACTTTGGGGGGCTGTAGCTCAAAAGGGGAGCATTTTCGGACACATATTTATAGGGTAAAAAAGTCTTATTTTAACCTGTAGAATCCGCCCTTAAAATATTCGCGAACAGTTTTTCAACACCCTGTATATGTGTTATGGCTTACTTCAATAATTAATTGAAGGCGTAGTATTCATCTAGAATGCTGCCCGTCATCGAGTAACAATTAATAGCGGAAATCGAAAAACACCATCTTATTTCTATAAATAAAGAGGTCTGCTAATTAGCATGCCGCACACATGGCCAGCGATCCAGCCATCTGGCTGCTATGCTCATTATCCCATTTGAATGTATTATTAACAATCGATTCTTGAATGGGCTATATTCTCGTGATTAATCGATTATTTCTCATGCAATCAAATGGGAATAACAGACTGTTGCCATACTGCTGAATCCGCTAACCCTATTCTGCCAGATAAGTTTCTTATACGAGTTTGCCAATTCCGTGTCTTTTAGAGTTTAGACCCACATTTGAGAGACGTGTGTTTAGCTTTATGATATATTTTTAATGTTTTTTTTTTTTTTTTTTTTTTTTTTACAGTAAATAAGATAAGGGTGTGATTGCTTTGTTAGCACATGGTAACCTACCATATATAGTGAGTGACCCACTACCTATAGTCCCTCACCGTAGATAAAGCCGGAGGTCGATACCGTTTGTATAGATATAGATATTTGTATCGTCGTTTGTATAGATATAGATAGACCTTTGACATTTGATATCTCAGTTGCGAAAAAAGATATTAACCTCCGCTTTGCGCCGAAATTCTCAGTTTATTATGCCCTTTTAATCATTGCATCATTTGATAGGGGTCATCCCCTGGAATTTTTGAGATAACATTCCCGGAGCGCGGAGGGCTGAAAACGTTAAAAATTTGGAGTGGGCCTTTAACCGCAAATGTTGAGCAAATTTGTGTACTCACTTTTTTGAGTACTTTGGATTAGCAGTTTTTTAAATTCCTCCTTTTTAACTTTGAATAATGTTTTTTTGAAAATGGAGGAATACATTTTATAAAATTGACTTCCACCCTCGATATCTCATTTATTTTTTTGATAGTACAAACATTGGGTTTCAAAATTTTGCCTCAGAAAATTAAGACAAAGCTTATAAAAACCTTCAAACTTATGTAATTCCAAAGCGATTTATTTTTATGTGAAATCGATTTTTCGATCGATCGATTCACGGTTATGTAGGGGCACCCTTAATTGTGTATGTTCATTATGCTTGAAAATTCGGATCACCAGGACCTTTTAGAAGCATTCTAAGATAGATTTTAAATAAAAGAAGAGATTTCGACACGTTATACAGACATGAAAGGGCGCTATATAAGTAGATTTCGGTCGGTAATTTCCTTTAAAACGTCCGTTTTTGGAGCAAGTGCTGGCTAGCAACTTCTAAATTGTGTTTAAAGGTAGCTCAAGCCCTGAATAATTCGTGTCTTACAGAGAGGAAACTTGACTTCTATTCTAACTCCAGGCGACGGCCGTTCAAGACAATAATTCAGGACCTCTAATAATATGAAACGTCTCCAGCCTTCATTCACTCTCTCTAACTTTGACGAATATTCAAGCTCTCTCTCTCTCTCTGCCCCCTCTCTCTCTCTCTCTCTCTCTCTCTCTCTCTCTCTCTCTCTCTCTCTCTCTCTCTCTCTCTCTCTCTCTCTCTCTCTCTCTCTCTCTCTCTCTCTTACTCGGTAACTAATAAACTTCCGGGCTATCATGCTATCTTGGCTGCGAACTCCACAGTGCACCGATAGAGAATCCTTAGATGAGGTGGATTAGCGTAAATATTATCGTTCCGCCTTCTTGCTCGCGGTTTCGCTGCGCGGGCCGCGGATTGCCGAGCTACCGCGGCGCTAACGTAACGCCTTTTGCCTTTATCCTTTGCCGCACGCGTCTTTCTCTCTCTCCTCTCCTCTCTCCCTCTTTCTTTCTTTGCTCGTTTCTCCTCTGTGCTCCTCCTTTTGCGACCGGCCGATGAAAGTCCCTGAGGGGGCATTGCCGCCGTGGCTGCTCCTGCACCTCCCTAACCTAAGCGAGTCGCAAACTTGAATCAAAACTCACATTTCAGATCGCGTTACTTTATCATATCCGGCAGATGGAGTATCCAATTTCCGCTACATCCCTCTTTTACCATCTACCCTCCTCTTTAACCACCCCCTCCCTTACCACCCACCACCCACCATCCACCACCTTGACACCCACAAATTGTTACTGCGCACTGCGCAGGGCGCAAAGTGTGGACGCAGTTTGAATCTTGCCGTCAAAAAGTCCCGAGCCTCATCCCTCCCCCTCATCCCTCCCCCTCATCCCTCCCCCTCATCCCTCCCCCTCAGACCTTCACCCGTTGACCAACCCAAAGTCGCTCATGTAAGGCATCCGTTTTCTGCGGATCTTAAGGAGACTTTTTCCATTCGCCGGTTCACTAAAAGATTACATAGTCAAACTAGGCAGAAATATTGCAGGTAACCAACCAGCTACCCAATACCCATCATCAGTGGCGTCGCTTGTGAGTCGGCAACACTGTAATCCATTTAAACTCATGTAAAAGGTCCAATTTAGGGAGTGCACAGTGCACAGGGAAAATTCCATGTATTTAACGAGTTTAAATAGAGGATTCACATTGTTGCCAGATGGCACGCGACACTCCTGCCCATCATTCATCTAGAGCGGCAGTCTAATTAGTAACCTATGCGTAACCTTCACCATGGGAGATTTTTGGGTTTCGTTTAAGCGGCAACTGTTGTACATTTATTCCCATGAATTTAGATGCGGCCTACACGGGATCAAAACATGTTCCAGTCGCTCTGTTCGTTGCATCAAAATACATGGGAATAAATGGACAAAATTACTCGCTTAAATCTAACCTAAAAATCACCCATGGTGGTTACGCAGGTTACCCAGTAGACTGCCATACTCTAGATAAATGTATAGCTCGTTGTATGTAACCAAGACAAGGCGTGAAAGCGATTGACACTTGACAGGGTTTGTGGCACGTCATTTGAAACGTCAAGAAGATAGCCGTGTGCCTTGATGGAAATCTCTTATGGACATTTTCACGCACGGGCTCAGCTCCTTTGCCTCTCTCTCTCTTTAACCTTCTAAAGAGAGTTGTGTAAAACAAATTTATTAAAAAAATTTATCACCGAAATTACCATAAGCATTAACAGAAGTCCCCCTCAACTGAAAACATCGATGCGTGGTCTTAATCAATTTTTTCAGGATCTGTAAAAATGTTTGTACAATTTCCAATAGAGTGGCCACAATAGCCGATTTAAAAAATGTCCAAAAATCCCCCTAAACATAAAAATATTGCATTTTTGGAAAATATTACTAAAAGCAAAAATGTCGCAAATTGTCTCTACTTTTAGATTATAAATGAATTTTTACATCTGCATTGAAGGTTTGTTTGAGAAAAGTTGAAAAATGTGTTTGAACTCCCCAGAATACACCCCAAGAGGTTGTCAGGAGCTTATGAAAATATCAGAAATGAAAAATTTGGAGTCAATTTTCTGTCTGATTTTTTTGTTTCAAATCATTTGTTTCAGTAATTTTCGAGAAAAATGCCAGCAACGGATGCTCTGGCTCACTTTGTACATAAAATATAGTAGACTTCTTTTATTATATTCAGGCCCTCTGGTATTTAATCACTGTCCGATGAGTAAAATAATTGAAATATAATGCGCTGAGTCCTGACTACTTGCTCTCTTTGAGAGTATCCAAAAATTAAATATAATCATCAAAGATACCACTACGGCCAATTTTGTAAAATAAGCACATGTATGGAGGAGAGGGGGAGGGGTGGAAGCTTTTATATGAGTAACTTTCTTTGCTTCTCATTGATAGAATGTCATCGAATGAAATGCTAGAAACTCTGCAACTCTGGTAAGCAACTCTGTTTACTGGATGATACTGTATTACCAAACTTTCCCTAATATGTGCCTTTGATTTTTGAAAGCTTTCATAATTTCTCAATATTGCACACTTTTCCAATAGGTAAGCTCTTCAATAAACGACTCTGGTTTAAAAACCTCCGAAAATAACAATGGCAGCACTAAAAACTTCCGAAATTTACTCGTAAACGTATTTATTTGCGCGAACCTAATGCTGGTGTGGGGGCAGTAATAATTATAATGGGAGATTCCCATCTAATAATACTGGAGCTCCATCAAGAAAGACCAAAAAGACACGACTTTCCTTTGACACCAGTGTCACTAAGTGTCACGGTATCATTCGTTGGATGTTGATCACTACTCTTGTGACTAATTAATCAATGTATCATCCTTATCAGCATAGAGAGATTGGCGGAATTAAGTTTATATCGCACGTGACGCAGATTTTTTTTTAAGTCTTATTATCTTTCTTAATTTAAATTATTATAATATTATGTGACGCGGAGCCCTTTATTTTTCATATACAATTGACACGAGCCCATTTACACCTCACCGAGAGAGGGGTGTAAAAAGTTCCCTGGCTTTACTTTTTAAAGAAGGAATGTCTGGGAACTTTTTGTCAACCAAACCTCATGTTCATCTTTCTTCGTCATTGACTTTGCATACTGATGCATCACTGTTCGAGAAAATACTCTTTTATCAGAGGTGAGTCCCTTTTTACCCGTGTATTTTATGCCATTTGCCAATGTTCTGTATAAAAATCGAGTTTTTTCGCGGTTTTTGTACGTATATGATGAAACTTCCCGTTTTGTGCGACAAAGGCAAATTCCTAGGTCAGGAACGTTGCCGTTTGGCTACTTTATTCGATTTCCTCCATTATTGTGGTTGGGACGGAATCGGAACATCCAATTTTGGGACAAAATCGAAAAACTCCCGTTACTTTTGAATAACCCCTGTACAATGTAGGCAAACAGCACGCTGCCAAGGCAAATAGTCATTTGTCTAGGCCAACAGTGATGATTGTTGTTTGCCTATAGGCAAATGACCGTTTGATTACGACTTATAAAAGCAGGGGCACAATATTATCGACGATCGTCTGCTGTCGAATAAAATTGAAAAATCGACCCGTAGGTCAAAAAATGCTGAAACTTTCAATTAGTGGGCCGATGCACATTTATACACGGTTTATCCGCAAATCTACTACATAGTGTGTGAGAGAGAGAAAGAGAGAGAGAGAGAGAGAGAGAGAGAGAGAGAGAGAAAGAAAGAGAGAGAGAGAGAGAGAGAGATAGAGAGAGAGAGAGAGAGAGAGAGAGAGAGAGAGAGAGAGAGAGAGAGAGAGAGAGAGAGAGAGAGAGAGAGAGAGAGAGAGGGATATACTCGGCACACTTCGTCGAGTGTGCGGGTGGGCGCAAATAGTTGATAATTATTTAAGTGGAGTTGCTCAACTCCATTAACCCCGGGTGGGCTAATGACTATGGGCGAGAAGAAGAGTAGGAGGAGGAGGAGGAGGAGGAGGGATTGGGATTGGGATTGGTTCTCAAGTATTGACATGGTTATGGTGGTGGGGGGGGGGGGCGGAAAATCGAGAATTGGTGTTAAGAGACTCCGCGAGTGAATGCGCTCGCTGTACTGATTCGCTATGGCTTGATACTATGACTTGTATCCTATAGTCAAAAAATTTACTCTTTTAAATATTGGCGCAATCTTTAAAACAATATTGGGGCTGTAAAGTGTTTCAGAACTAAAGCAGCATGCTCCTTTTAAAGTACGTCATGAAAATTCGAAAATTCTATCGTAAACAACGGGAGTATTAAACAGTAGAAATTTCGACCGTAGTACTTTCTTTTGCAATTCATAGTACATCTCGCGATACGCGGTTGTGAGCCAAATGACAAAATCTCTGTCAAAATAAGTAAGTATTCAAGGGTTACAGGTCTGACGAATAGACTGTTTTAGAAAAAGTGATATTATACCTATATATAAAGCTGACGGTCCTCCAAATTGTTTTTTCCATTTCCCTAAAATTGGCCGAAGCGATTTTCCTCAAATTTGGCACAATGATTCTTTGGGGTATTTCGGAGAGATCTGTGGAATTTTTTTCCGAAAAAGTTGTCTGTGAGCGCCACAAATGAATGTGTTTTGAAACAAATGAATTTAAAATAGGAGGGGAGACATTTTTACTATAAATATAAAGCTAACGCCCCTCCAAAATGTATTTTCTATTTTCTCGGAAGTTGGCCGAAGCGATTTCTCTCAAATTCGGCATGATGATTCCTTGAGGGTATTACAAGAAGATCCGTGAATCTTTTTTTTTTCGCAAAAGACGTCTTCGAGCGCCGCAAATTTAATTTTAAAATTAGAGGGGCGGAACTTATTCTGTCGCTTGCCTTTATTCTGCATTTATTTTGACAGTGGATTGTCATGGTTACATGTAACCTTTAAGCACTCGCTTCTCTTTTCATTCCTCTTCGATTTTCAACGATTTTATTTTGGTTTCCTGAGCCTCTTACAGGGGTTTTTTTTTACGCATTGCGTGGCAACATATTTTGATTTATTGATTTAATACAGTAAAGTGCAAGTTTCTTCGCGAATCTCTTGAGCACTTTGTCTTTCAAATTTTCAATTTTCGTCGCCTGTCTTAAGACTACCGCAAATACGCTCATCGCTTAAACCTGAACGCTCCAATACTTTTGATCTCTCATTTTTTGTCAGTATTTACCGTTCTTCTTCAATCGTTTGTTCAAAAACCACTATGATTCTTTAAATAAAAAAAATAAGAAAAGTAGCTTAAATGCCAACTAGCCCGTACATCTAGAATGCTGGCCGTGGAGGGCACCCTTAGGGTGCATGGAATGGCTAGTATCATATCAATCAGCGTCCGTGCAGGCCTCCGGTTACGAACCAAGGTTGCATTAACGGAGTGTGCTCAAGGAAAGGGGGATGGAGTGAATTTTTACCCAAGGCCAGTGATTCAAACTATAAAAGCTACAATTCCAACAAATCCTTTCAAACTTGCATGTATTCCTCGATGGAGACAGATACTAAGATGCTTTCAACAAAAAATTCGAAAACTGTAATTAAATTTCCCCTTTTGTATTTATAAGTTAGAAGGTCGATGGGGGCGAAAATCCCCCTCCTTTGTACGTATTTTCAATCTTTGAACGAAATTAAATTGTTCTTCGTATGATCTTAAAGCTTACTTTCTGCAGTTTTAGAATATGAATTTTTTGTTGCATAATTTACATATAATTCATAAATTTCAAAATTTAAAGAAATGAAAGGATTTTTTTTTTTTTTTTTTTTTTTTTTTTTTTTTTTTTTTTATACACATTTTTTTAATATTTGAAAGACAGTTCCGGTACAAAAACTGCCACACAGTGAAGCAGAATTCCGGAGAAAAAAATTCCTTAGTCCAATATGTTAGTGTCGTTGTAGAATTTAAGGAAATGCTGTGGGAATCGAACTGATAAAAACGTAGAAAAATTGACGATATCAAATTCGTTTAGTCAAATCATAAGTGGCGGTAGCCACCAGGCCAAGTCCAAAACCCCCGAGCAAGAAGGTGGCGTCCGCGGACACTTATTATACACCGATCAGTTCGTTTTTGTCGATTTAAGCGTTATATGATCTGTTGCCTAGGATTCCAAGAAAACCGCTCATTAAAACCCCATAACACCTGGTACTGTTCGATTCGTCTTGAGGTGTACATGTGCCGCTCACTAATTAGATTTTCAATCGGATGAGTAACAACGGAGATATTTCCAAAAAACATCGATTTATTCGCGTTTTTTTTGCCTCTTGCCGATTCACTTTTGCGTTTCGCACCCTCGTTTTTGCGCACAGATAGCGGAATAACGGTAGATGAAACCCCCATATAACCTGGTATAGAAAGATTCGTTAGGCTTTTCTGAAGGTTTTAGGCCAGGTCTCGTTGAATTTTGAGCAATATCAAGGAAGATAGCTTTAATTGAAATTAGCGTAAATTCAGAATTTTTGCGTTTCGGCCGCTCGTTTTTTGCGCTCAGATTGCGGAATAACGGTAGCTGAAACCCCCATATAACCTGGTGTAGAAAGATTCGTTATGCTTTTCTGAAGGTTTTAGGCTAGGTCTCATTGAATTTCGAACTGTATTAAGGGAGATATCAATGATTGAAATTAGCGTAAAATCGCCATTTCTCCACATACCGCTATGGTGGAACGGAGGAGCATCGTCGCGAGGACGAATGAAAGATTGGAAGAGAGCGAAGAATTGCGAGCTGCGCAGCAAATGTGCGCGTCGCGACTCGTGATTCGAGAAGTGAACTGAACTGAGTGAGTGAACGCGTGATCTGTTTCCTTGTTGTTCGTTTTATTATTAGTGGTTTTCAATCAACATTATTATATTATATGGATTGTCTGTATATAAAATTCCTTCTATTTTGAATACTCTTCGATCGATTAGTTTATTCCTTAGTTCTTATTTTCTCGGCAAATCTTGGCAGATCAGAGGGCAACAGCACAATTTGACATTTGAGGTTATTCACGCAGTTCTGTTTTATAATTTAAAAATATTATTGTTCAATCGTGGTTCAATACTTTAATGAAAGTGCAGTGATGTTTGTTAAAAATCCGCTCTTTGTAAGCATGCCATCTCCGGGTAACTTTCTTGGAAGCCTCTGAAGTTTCCAAAGTGTATTTTCAAAGAATTGGTATTGTTGTCTTGTGCTGTGCTTGTGCGCTTGTATAGAAGTGTTGACAAATGCTGTCCATACGATTATATATGATTTTATCTGTCGCTTCTGTTAGCAATGTATATTCTGAGATCAGGCAACTCCAATGAGCTCCTAGTCTTAGAATCCCTATTATTAGCAGATTGCTGTTTCTACATTGATCATCAATTCCTTCAAAGAGATTGCAAGAAGTGCTAGTTTGCTCACTGTTACAAATCAATCAAGTGTTAAACAAGTAAGTCTCTTTTCCACCTCCAACCCTTCTCTAACTCTCTTAGTGTCAAATAAAGGATACTATATAGTTCTTACAGAAGAGCTCACATTATCTGAGTATATACCGGGTTCTGACAAGTAGCGTTGCTCGCTATACTGAAGAACACGGAGACAAACTTATTTGTTGACAACGGGTCAAAACCTGTTTCGACGCATTAGCGGATATAGGGGGGGAAGGGGGCGGTCGCCATTCCCCCCTTCGTTCGGCCCAAAAAATAGGGGAAAAGGAAGGGGAAAACAATGAGGAAAAAAAGGAAAAGGAGGTCTCCGGGGGGTGAAAATCTCAGGTTAGCCCCCCTGTTCGCTACGGCTGGATCCACCAATGTGCTGACCAGCTGCAAAACAATGCCCGTTGAAGCAATTTTGCAGGCTACTTGCCACATTGCTACTTTCCAGAACACCTCTCTCATAATATGTGAGCTCTTGTGATGGTGTTAGTCAAGACCTGTGATAATTTTTTGTAGAAGATTAGAATTTTGGAAGCACTCTGATGGGAGATACTGTATATGTTAGGAACTAGAGCTGTTGCGTGCACTTTGGCAACAACGTAATACATCCATTTAAACCCTCGTAAAGGGTCAAACTTTTGAGGATGCACAGTGCACTCCCTCGAGTCAGTACTTTACATTAGTTGGAATGGATGGAATACAGTGTTGCCAGATTTTTACTGTTCTTGTCGCACAAACCAGTTCTTGTAAAACCTGATGAGCTATACCGTCACAACTCAAACGTTATTTTGCAATTTTACTTGAGTGTGTCGTTAAAACTGGGAGACCCAAGAGGAAGACCGTATTGAAATCTTTGGTTTAAGCTCACCAATGACTTCCAAATAACAATTATAACCACTAGTAAAGAATGATTAAATACATAGACTCGAGCTCTATTCCTTGGCGTAAAGACATCCGTGTTCTCAGCTCGCTGAGTACTAAGTAACTTACATTTTTTTAATTTTTAAAATCACGCATTACTGATCCTTGATCTTTTCAGGGTACCAAAAACAATTTAAACTTTAAGCTCTATACCTGCTGAATTTCAAATATTGTTGCTTTAATAATATTAATAGTGCAAAACTATTATTAGTAAAGTATCAGAAACAGTTTAGTATTTTGAAATTCTTAAAGGGAATTTTTTCCTCGTGTAGAATTGACTTAGCTTTTCATCAGTGACATTCAAATTAAAGGGTTAGGTAAAGCTTAAAGAAGAAAATCATTGCAACTTAGCTTTTTTTTCTACTATTGCTTGTAATAAGAAAAATAAAATGAAAAGAGGGGGGAGGGATTGCGCTTGCTATTTCATTCTGCTCTATTGATGTGCCTTATGATGGACTCAACTTTATTATAATCATTGCTTTAGAAACACATCTTTGTCAAAATATCTCTTTATGACTGACCCACCTAAACCTCAACCCCTTAACATAGGAATAAATCGCAAAACCGGCCTGATATCTTTGACCAAAACTATCAGTAAACCTCAAGTAAACTCGTGGCGGCCAAGGTCCAAAAATTTCTCCAAACCTCTCCCTTTTACTACCTTCCTCTTTCCTACCTCAATCTCCTCTCTTTAAAAACTTTTCTTTCAAAATCTGTTATTTTAACCTTACCTGAGAGATGCATGATTGTGCGTGAGGTCTCTCAGATTCAACTTACAAACTAGCTGATATCAAAGCGACCAAGTCCCCTCCCTCCCCTCTTCCCACCCTTTCTACTCCTGTGTTTCTTCTAGCCCCCTACTCCTTCAGATTTCAGCCTGAGATTTTATCTCTGATCTTCATTATTCAGAATAATTATTACAGTCTGTTGGCTGCGCTCAACGCAAACCATTGCATAACTCATAAATTGCAGGCGCATGAAAGTGCAAAGGATTTAATGCCCAAAGGCGCTGATATCCGAAGAACCAAGTCTAATTTTTTGTACCTACCGCACCTTTCTTCTGCTTCCTCTTCTACTTCATCCTCTTGCTATAGTTCACCCACCAAAAAAAAAAAAAAATGATAAAAAAAATAGAAAAAAACTTGGCGTTACCTGCCAACATAGAGTGTACTAACACCGCATATCAGCTTTTGCAGGTCAACGCCAAGTTTTTTTCTATTTTTTTATCATTTTTTTTTTTGGTGGGTGAACTATAGCAAGAGGATGAAGTAGAAGAGGAAGCAGAAGAAAGGTGCGGTAGGTACAAAAAATTAGACTTGGTTCTTCGGATATCAGCGCCTTTGGGCATTAAATCCTTTGCACTTTCATGCGCCTGCAATTTATGAGTTATGCAATGGTTTGCGTTGAGCGCAGCCAACAGACTGTAATAATTATTCTGAATAATGAAGATCAGAGATAAAATCTCAGGCTGAAATCTGAAGGAGTAGGGGGCTAGAAGAAACACAGGAGTAGAAAGGGTGGGAAGAGGGGAGGGAGGGGACTTGGTCGCTTTGATATCAGCTAGTTTGTAAGTTGAATCTGAGAGACCTCACGCACAATCATGCATCTCTCAGGTAAGGTTAAAATAACATATTTTGAAAGAAAAGTTTTTAAAGAGAGGAGATTGAGGTAGGAAAGAGGAAGGTAGTAAAAGGGAGAGGTTTGGAGAAATTTTTGGACCTTGGCCGCCACGAGTTTACTTGAGGTTTACTGATAGTTTTGGTCAAATTTAGTATCACAGAGATTTTTCACCAGAGACAAATAGAGACTGAGCACTAACTGGCTGCAGCTAAGGCACTCTGAATAGTAGTAGTTTGTTTGCAATTAGAGTCTCGGGCCGCCAATCAATTAACAGGATATAACAATATGTCGTTTTTCTGGAGAAGTCTATAACCAGTCACAGTGCCAATGACAGACCATTTATTCTGTAAAATTGTCTGCAAGTTTAACCCTTTGTGTCCCGAAGGTATTTTACAACTTCTGATACCTAGGAAGGGGGTGTCACCGGGTCAGCCCCGCCATTGCTGATGGCTCATTTTTTAATATATATATTTTCCAAATATGTGAAAACCATTTTAACCAGTATCCTCGGAGAAGTAGTAAATTATCAGTTATTGAATAATCAGTTTTAATTTCTAGTCGTTCCGTGAGAAATTTCCGAAACAGTCATAAGCTGGAATATACCCAAAAACTACAACAAACTCTAATATGATTTCTTTGAAATCAAAAAATGTAATTTATGTAATGATGGCCTCTTCAAATGATGTTCAATGGCGTTAATGCAACAATGTGCTACTTATGGGGGTCCTTTCCTCCTTGCCTTGATTTTGATTGCAACAGAATGGATAGTTTTGCATAGGTATTCAAAACTAAACATTTAAAAAATAGACGCGTTCTTGTCATGAAATTGCATACCTATGGAAATGAAGGCAGTTTGAAAATATTGAGTAAATGTATAGCTGTTGGACTCTGCAAATTCCCTCAATTTTTATGACGTTTCATTAAATATATAACTGTATGTTCTGCTTAATTCTTAATAAGTTTCGCCTTTCCTTTACAGAATTCTATCTGTTAGGGATAAGGTGGTCCCACAGTTTAGTTTTTAAGTCTGATCATTCCTGAGTCTGATATCCATTATCCATTTATCTCCCATACACGGAGAGATATGATGAGTGTACGAGACTAAGATCTTGATGAAATTTACAATGTTCCGAGGTCTCCTAGCAGCACAACATTACTCACCGCGAAGTTCACATTTCCAACATTGTAAACTGCACAGTGCCAGAACCAGCCGCCAAATATCGCGATATTCTCGATGTAACATTGTAAACTACACATGTCGCTTAGGTCTCCTTTGCCGGCACGTTCAATGCAAATTTTAACCGACCATTTTTGTTTCAATTTAAGTGACAATTTGAAATTTCACAAACCTGGACGGCGTGTTGCCTATGAAAGACGTTGATGCTAACTTTAACGCTTATTCAGTTTTGATTGGTGTGTTGATAATTTCGATGTTCAGTGGATGATATTATCTTTGCTCTGGTTCAAAAAATGCATCTCTCGAAGTGAGGTCAACATTTTCTTGAATCAAGTCAAAGACTGTTTACGTATTAAAATGAAACATCAAGGTCATTTGCAGGAATTAGGAACAAATGAAGACACAATATATCGGAGGAATTAAACACATGTATACACAAACACACGTTCAACCAAATATACCTTTCGAACCCGCACAAAGAAATATATTCAATAAAGAATCACGATCACAAGAAAATGTTGGAGACGAATATTTTAGGTTTGAATCACTGGCAAAGGAAGTGGGGTTTTTGAAAAAGCATTAACGAGGGAAATCTTATGAAAACTCACAAAAGTCACACTCTTTCCAAACGAAGCCATCAAATAATAATGATTTCACACATATTCACGCACTTAAAGAAACTGCAGTTTCGAGAAAATAAATCTCCGAGATTCACACTAATTGAGACAAGGAATGTAGCTAGAGGTACTGATTCGACGAACACACGGAATAATAGATGTGGGATGAAAGCTGGAAGTATGTAATAAATCATCGAATTACTTCAAAATCGCATTTTATCAATAATTTACGATTAATGATAAAGATGTATAATTTCATAGGATCGAGAGATAATTAAAACAAAGAAGCACGAATCGCACTTTGTGGATTCAGAGTTTATGTTATGACAAGACAAAAACTCAACCACGCGGTGTCCGAAAACACCACCCGATAACCACTACAATAAGTTACCACAGAATGAAAAACACACTTATAAACAAACGGGAACCCACATAAATAGTCACACTTGTAGATATTCACAAATTAATTAACTTAATTGAGTAAACTAGATGAGAACCGAGAACATGACTGTCTGTCACCGAGCACAGGCAATGAATGAGAAATAGGCGGGAAATCGGTTCAACGGTTATTTTTGATGGACCATGATCGCTGCAGAGTAGGCATATCTAGGTAGCGATAAGAACCAAACGAAACATTGTAAATTAAACCGAGGCCGCACTATTGAAAAAAACAACGATTGCCGCTGAGTTTGCATATTTGCATCGCATAAAACGGCATTCGGACATTGTAATCGACATCATATGCAGACTGTTGGGAATTGTGTTTTGACGACATTGAGAACATTGTAAACTTCAGCATAGTGATGTGACCGTCACTTGCTTTATGTTTACAATGTTAACGTTGTAGACTTCTCATTTCTACGAGTGTATTTCAATGGATGAGACTGCTCTTGTTGCCTGATCTTGTAGCAAAGATTATTATACGCACTTTACAATGCAAAAAATGTAAGCAACGCTGACGCTTTTTTCTCCGTGTATCTTTTGCGTGTGCCTTTCACTTTCACATATTTCATATTCTAAAACTAACTACATTAAATACGCTATAAGATCTCATGAAGAACACTTTTTTTTTCTCATCAAAACTGGTACAAACTACGTTGATGCTCAAGAGGGTTAAATTTTCGCCCCATCAACTTTCCTTGCCTACTATGATACAAGGAAATTTGATGAAAATTGCTGTTTTTTCGTGGAAAGCTTAGCTGAAAATCATCATCGAGGAATGCATAGAAGTTTGAAGTGCATGCTTTGTTGAATTGTCAGCTTTTTATCTTAAAGAAAAAAAAAGAAAAAAACAGGCCAGCGAGCTGATCGGGGACTTCATAGTTAAACTGATCGATAAAACTGAATACAAGTGACATGATTGGGTGGGAGACCGACGTGGGGTGGAAGTCTTTTGAAAACCATTGTTCAGGCGCTCGTTATGTAAAGGCGTCTACGGAGCAACCTTTAGTTACCGAGCGACTGGACAATGGTTTTCGATAAAGGTCCACCCTGAATCGATCTCTAACCCAATTGTGTCACTTGTTTTCAGTTTTATCGATATGTTTAACTATGAAGTCCCCGATCAGCTCCCTGGTTTCAAAATTCGCTCCCCACCCCCCTCTCGACCACCGTAGGCACAGAATAGTTAAACAGATGCATACGGTTGTTCCCAAGGGCCAAGGCAGAAACATTCCCAGTTTTTTCATTCGGAAGCCTCACAGGCGCCCATCTTCCGAGGAGTGAATTTTCTGTGATTTTTGGTTTCATACTTAAAATTTGTCAAATGTTCTTATTTACTGCAGCAATTCCATCGAAAACGTGTCCAGCGATTCAATTGTAATCATGTAAACAGTGTTTTCCGAGATTTAAGAGCTTCTAATATGTGCTCCAATCGTGCTTGGTCAGTTTTTTTAAGTTTATGTGGAAAATGTGGTTTGGAAATGGACTGAATTGATTTGATTTGGTTGCCTAAATTGCTCTATATCATGTTCTAAAATTTATTTTGTGGTATGGAACTCAATAAATGCCTAGAAAAGTGTTTTATATCAGTGAAACAGTGGATTAATGTTGCCAAAGCAGGTTTGTTTCCTTATTTCAAGAGGTTAAAATTTGTTAATGAAACGATTATAATTATTTTATCTGCACTCCTCATAGATACACTACTGGACAATATTAATGGGATCTTTTCGATTCAGAGGTTGAATCACGAGGCATCGCGTAGCCCCTTAATCGTAATATTCAGATGTCTGGCAAAACGTTTCTCCCTCACCACGTGCGATTCTTCTGCAAAGAGTCGACCACGGAAAGTTACGAAAATAAAAATTCAAAAGTTCGTATACTGTTTTATATTAGTCAATGCAAAATATGATTGCTTAGACAACAAGAACTATGAAAAGCTGAAAAGCATGTTTCGAGATTAGACGGAAACTACATAACGAAACGTAAATACGGTTTTTTCTGAGATAGTTAACTGTTCGTACTCCCAGGTCTTGGTTTTGCCCGTGTTTCCAATTGAAGGCGCACTCATTGGAAACATCAGAAATGAGCGATTGGCCGATCAAAAAACGAAAGAGGTGAATCGCAGCTTAACATATAATTTATTGCGATGTTGACATTTTTTTCTACTCTATTAGTTCACAGTTTGTGTTTGTTAGTACACGGTGTTTCACGTAACCTGCTCGCTTTTTATGGATTTCTTGATTGGATGACTATCTAAAAATCTTAAAAAATCAGTCTCCTAGTATTTGGGACCTGAACTTTCATTTAAAATTACTGTTCAAGCCCAAAATTTGGTTTTGTGGGGTTTTCAGGGGGGGACTTTCCGAATCTCGACATTTTCAAATTGTAACTCCTATTTTGTAATACATCATTTGAAAGGACATCAAATTCTAAGCATTTAGGCTCAAACTGGAAGAAAAGGATGAGCTGTTTACTTATTTCAAGAATTTAAAATTCTTTGATGAAACATTAATCTTTATTTTATTTGTATTACATATCAAAACACTGCACCATATTCTTGGGGTCTTTTTGATTTATATGTTTTGGTCTTTAGTATCACGAAAACATCGGTTAAACGCTTCATTTGCCCTGTCGTTCCAAAAGAATCACATCAAAATCACTCAAACACGGATTATTTTCACAAAACAGTCTTAATTTCTATTTAATGTTGAATCAATACATTTTTATGATTCTTTTAGTGCCCGAACTGTAAAACAAAACATTGTTATTACTCGCGTGACATTTGCTTCTTCGACTCACCAGTGTTGTCTGATGAATGGCTTTAGGCTGCATTACACTTTTACCCTTAATTTGTTGCCAGATGTTCCTGAAAACTGTCAACTTTTAAATTATTATGTCAAAAGGATGGGTAAAATCGGATAATTATCCGACAAATTGCAACTTTATTCCCATACGAATGAATGTAAAATACGCAGTTTTTTAACCTCAAATCTGGCAAAACTGTCAACTCACAAGTCAAGGATCGAAACATAAAATTTCTTTGGACGTATAATTCTACGAATATACAAATCAATTGATTATGAGCCCTAAACTGCAAACAGTAAGGTAACTTAAAAGTGTGTAAAGTTATTCATTTTAGTGCGTGAAATAAGCTGACTAAAGTACTTGTAAAACCAAAATCAATACCAACATGGGTTTTAAGCAAACAAAAATAACAAAAGCAATAACGGGCTTTAAATTTATCTATAGAGAGGCAGTCTAATGCAGGGACTTGAACCGTAGAGAAAATGTTGGTTCGGTTTGGTTCCGGGTTCACGGTTCGAAACCGGTTCGTGGCAACTTTTCACTCAAAAGATTTTCATGCTAACTTAACATCGTACAATGGAATTTTAGCATTTTTACAATGTGAAAAAGGGGTCCTTCATGAACGATTGTACGGTATGCTACCTTTACATTATAAAACAAGCAGGTAAAATTCCAACACGCAGGAGTTGGAAAAGCGTGCCACTAAAGTCTGAACAGCTTTAATGGCTTTTGGTTAATTAATTGGCAATTCCCCCCCCGCCACCCTTCACAGAAGACAACATCTTGACCATGCAAATTTTTAAAATCACAGTGTGACTGTAGAAATATTTTCTTTTCCCCCCTTTCAACGAAAAAGGGGAAAATGGGTCGCCTATCTTTGATGTTCGACGTGCGCATGCACAGATTGTTCGGCTTTACGACTGCCATTTTGGCTTTCTTTATAATGCATTTTGTGGGTTTATTAATGGATTTTATGACTATTTGATGCCGCCGAAGGCGAAGGCGATTTTACATAAAATTCAAAACTCTATAGCGCTGTAGCAAAAGTTTGCAACAAACCCATTGAAAGCTGAAAAGAGAAAATTATTTGATAAGGATCGATCTTTTTTACCCACATAAAGTATAGACAATAGATATTTCTAAATCCCTGCACCTTTTAAACGGCTTGTTCAGGGATCAAAAATGAGGTTGCGTTCTTTTGAAGTCAAAGAGTGTTATATTCGGGAAAGCCGTGATTCTAAATAATAAACAGTTTTTTTTTCTTTTTTACCGTTTTAGGTGCTGTCAGCACTTATTGCGATTATCACGGTGTAGATATGCAATATGCATAAATGGAACACTTGCGAATTCATGAAAAAATAATCCTTTAATATACAGAACTAGCCATTTCAGGTGCCCTTTACACGTCAAGCATTCTAGGGGTATAGATTAGTAGGTGTGGAGGTTTAAGACGTTTGTGGGTTTTAATTCCCCCTCCCCCCAATTATTTTGCTGAAAAGTATCGAAAGTTTACGGTCAAAACTAAGCCATTATTCATTAGAACGCATTGTAATATTATTTTTTTTTTCTGTTGCCGTCGGTCGATATCATTTTTCGTGTTGAAAAAGCAAAGTTCCATATTGACCTATAATTGCCAAAATTTGAAGAAGCTTCCAGCAAAAAATATTGTACACGCGAGGAACTTTTTAGGATACGGTAAATAAGTTATTCCTGAGTCAATTCCATAGCCGCAGCGAGGAGGCTGTTCAAGGGTGGAGGACACGTGACAGCCCCTCTCACTTTTTAGAGCAATTAATGCGAATTTTACCCCCCTCCCTTTGTTCTGGATTTTAAAAACCTATTTTCCAACAAAACGCCCAAAATTTCCTTAAAAATCTCTTGATTGCATAGACGCTCATTCAGGGGTTTTCAATTTGCCGATCCCCTAGAATTTCAAATGTTTCCAATGACCAAGACCTGCTTAGTGTGACGTCATGAAAAAAATTGGTTCAAAACAAAGGCTTCGTCTCCCTCGCTCTCGTGGGTTTTCCCATACGAAACACGATCCAAATTTTCAAATACAAGTGCTAGTAAACAACACGTTCTTTACACCAGTTGTGTTTATCATACCATTGGGTTCCACGTCCCTTATAAAAATTTCCGATTGTTTGAATGAAATTTCCGCTAGGGTATATATTCCCGCGCTTTATTTCCCACGGTAATAATCGAAATTCCATAGAGACAATCGGAATTCGTGTAGATTCAAGCGCGCTGACTATAGCAACGATGGGTCTTATGATTGAAGTAAGGCGAAACACATCTATGGTTCTATTCTTATAGTTGTAACAGCCACTTTTTTCTCAGTGATAAAATATGAGCCCGCTACCACAAACTTTTTGAAACATCCCGCGTCAACGCACAATCACAGTTATATCGAAGAAAGTCCTATGTTTTGTCCTTGTCACACTCACAGTTTCTTATGAGCACAAAATTCCAGGATAAAGGCTCATCAGCACCATCACAACATGTGTTATACCTCGAACAATAGCTTCGATACGAAGAGAAGTTAGGATGATTGAGTGTCATATGGTGGTGATACTCCCATAAGAGACCAAGAGTAAGACAGGGACAAAACGTAGAACATCTTTCGGTATAACTGTAATTGTAAATTCGCTTGTGACCTTTTAGGAATTATGTTACAGTGAAAAGATACTTTAAGGCACGTGAAATCTAACGGTGCAATAAAATTTGAGAAAACTGTTGGTTAACTAGCATGAATTTGCGTTCGAAAATTTGGATCTGATTTCTTATAGGTAAATCCTCGAGATTGAGCGAGATAGAGCATTTTTTTGGAACCAATTCTGATCGTGACGTCATCACTAAACAGGTCTACTTAAAGGATATGAATGAGACCCTCTCTTTTATATACCCCTCCCGCTCTTCATCAATACCTCGCCGTCACTTCTTTTCGTGACCCTCTTCAAACAGATTTTGACACTTTTATGAGTCTTCAGACCATGCGAGACCCGACCGCTTAATGCACCGTGAAGAAATCTTTTGACCGATGGAGCCCAAAGGCGAGGGGCACAGAGGGTTTCTGCGAGAGATGTTTCCACCCCCCTCCTGCCTTGGAATTTTGACTAGTAGGTTGGCACAAATGACTTAGGTTGCTGGACCTGTATAGGAATCCCGTTCAAAGGAATTCAACTTTGAAGCTTAATAACTTAATGAAATTAACAGGAATATCAAAACTTTTACAATTTTAAGAAAATAGACGCCGAGACCTCCTGGATTGCATCAATAACTTAACGATTAATGAAACCAGTTTCAAGATGATACGTTTTTAATTTTTCAAACCTTTCTCGCCAAGGTTTTGCCATAAGCAAGGTATGCAACCTATATATTAGATATGAAAATGAAAACAAGAAGCGTATCGTACATATACGGCACGCTTAAATTGCTAAACGTCCATTATGTTGCAATGCTATGTCAGCATGCTATCATGGAAATTTACATTAAAAAATGCTAAACGTCCACTACGTAAATGCTACGCCTGCATATTGTCATGGAGAATTTATATTGTAAAAATGCTAAACATCCACCATGTCAATGCTACGCCACACTGAGAAAAATTTTGGAAAATTATTTTTCCTTCGCCAGCGCTTGCAACCGTTGCACCCCATCCCTCTTCAACTAGCTGTTCTCTCCTCCCAGCTTGGTAGGTCACAACTCACAATCCATCTAATGTGTGATGCCTGCTAAGAATGACCGCAACTGAACTTACTTTCATTGACATTTACGATTTCCCTTCCCCTACAGCCCTAATTGAAAGTATTGCTCACTCCCTCTCACACCTTCTTTTCAATTGTGCCAGGAACTGAATCAGGATATTATGCGAAGGTTGCTAACTTTCTACATCGCACATGTGTGCTGTTAATTTAGCGTATCGTGTCGCGATGTGTAGAGTAAAGAATAGTTTGTATATATACCAATCAGATTTGAAATGTTGATCTCTACTTTTAGGTGATCTTCAAAGTACAGTAGCTTCTAGAGTTATCATTATTTTTTTTTATTTTTTTTATTTTTTATTTTTTTTTTTTTTAAGTAGATTCCATGAATCTACTTATTGCGGAGGGTGCGATGTTGGATTTTTCGGGAAATTTTATCAAATGAGCACGTTTCATGGTCCCCTGAGTGAGAAAATACCACTCGTTGAAAATTGTATATATATATATATAATATATATATATATATATATATATATATTTATATGTATGTTTCAGCCAGTTTTACCGTTTTTATGTACCACGATCCTGTTCGTAATTTTTGGTTTTTGTTCTTGAAATTTTTCTCAACTATTTGTTGGGTTTATTTCTTGGATGAGTTCGAAGATGGTGTAAATCCGATTGTTAGTTTTCGCGCTATGGGCCGTGTTTGAGTCGTAAAATGTGTTTTTGAGGTTTGTTTTTAGGAGTGTTTGTATTGAGCGTTTTTTTTGGGAAAATTTATGTTGGCCGTTTTGTTACGCAACTTTTTTACTCGAGTCATTTTTTTGTGTTTTGCGTTGTAAGCGAGTTAAAGTGATGTGTTTTTCGGGTTTTTTGGCAGTGTTTTTATATGAAGAAATTGTTTTTTTGTTTCAAAAATTTTAGTATATATCGTGGAGGATGTTTTTAGTTCATATGCTCTTTGCCTTAAATTTTCCTTGTGTTTTACGTGTTTTACGAGCTATTTAGTTTCTTATGGGATTTTACAAGTGAAAGACAAGGATGGTGTACTGGTATAAATGCTCTTTCTTTGTTTTACACGTACACTGTTGCTTAGGTACGTTATTTATTTATTTTCTTGTTTTATCAGCTGCTCTCATTCAGATTTATCCCTCATTACCGTTACAAAGATTACACATTTTTCAATCTTTGTACTATAATCTTTTTCTCATGGTCATTTTTATTTAAATGTGGAACAGCTGATAAAAAAAAAGAAAATTGAATAATTCAAAGAAAATCATAACATAACCTATTTATTGAAATTTGTGAAAAACTTATATAACCTAGCTTTTATTTCTCACTTGCATTGTAAAGATTACACATTTCTCTGTTGGTAATATAATCTTTTTCACAATTATATTTGGATTTTGAGCAGCTGATAAAATAAAAAAGAAAAATTCAGATAAAAATTCAACGAAAATTATAACCTATATTTAAATTTGTGAAAAAATGATTTAACTAAGCATGGAATCTACTTCGTCTTACCGGCCTGCCGGGAGGCATTTTTTTTCTTGCATGTGGGAGGCATGTGGGAGGCGCTTAGGAAAATCACTTTGTTTTATTAAACTTTACAAAAAAACCAGTTTTGAGCCTTAGACAGGTGTCCGAAAATGAGAGATTCTCGCTCGAGAAATACGGGATTCTCCCCGTTGCCACGCTTGGCTCTCGGCTCGCGGCTCGCACTACGGTCTAAGACGCATCTCTATAGATACTCATAAATACGGAGCGCTTAATTGCCTTAATCATATCGGATTTCTTTGAATGATACATGCTTCCCTAGTGTTTTTGGTACGCTAAGTTCATATCTGGCCTTATTTTTTGCCTAAAATACTTATTTTCTTCGAATTTCTGACAGTTAATATTTTCAGTGACGCTCAATTGTAATGTATAAAATTTCTTTGAATGAAACATGTTTCCCGCATAATTTTCTCCACTGAATTCAATCTTAACCTTACTTTTCATCCGAAATAATTTGTGTATTTCTTTTTTCTGCGATTGTTGTTTTGTTGGTATTGGTTTAAGGTATGTGCATGACTACATGCGTTTCCAGGGAGACATTACTAAAATGATTCCGTAAGATAGAAAAAAATTACCAAACTAGTTAATACTTCATTTTGTCTCAAATGATATATGCTCTGGCTCCTTGTGAAAGAAAAAAAGATAAAAGTCCATGGCATCTGAGCGTTCGGTAGAACGCACACGGCAAGTCAGACAACAGACCACAGAAAACTACCGAACGTATATTCACAGGAATCATCGACTCCGACCACTTTTTCGGCTGATATCCTAAGCTACAGCAAAAACGAGGGTTTTATTAGGGTTGTATGTTACATGGATCGATTCAGTCTGTTTCCGTGTTTGAACTTTTGCAAAATTCACGAAGTAAAACTCGCTTGTAACAGAGAAATCTTTAAAAACATTATCTCATTTTAAGTATGGTTCCCGCCTTTCAAATATTTGAATATCTACGAGCTCGAATCTCATTGGTTGTTAATCATTCGCCGAGCGGACCCGAGCGGACCCGACACCCAGAGTCCAGCTGATCACGTTTCCATCTGATCTGATTGTTTCTAAATGCAGACTAAATGCAAATGAAGTGAAACTGCCTCAAATTCTTCTGTTTGATTTATTCATTTTATTATTTATTCCCTACATCGATAGCAATTTTCAGAGCTGCTGTTCAGTTGTTTACTTAGTGAGTTTTATCCGTGAGTTTTCTCGAGTTTTGTCAGTTCTCTGAGAGCATTCATAACATAACCTACAACGACCGGAGGATGTGATTTAAGTGATTACCAATTAGCTTCTTTCTACTTTTTCTCTTACTGTGTATAACCAAAAGTTATCTTGAGTTTCAAAAGTTCTTCATTCTTCCTAATTTGTCTCACATTCTGTAATCTATTTCTGCCATTATGCACCGTAGAATGAAATCATTTCAAGTGACTCTGGACAGGTGAAGCTGGCCTCGGAGGAAATGATTCTTCATTACCGTGTTGATACTTGACAAAAACAAATCTTAGGTTCACAGCCAAATTGAAAGTTGTGTAATGAGAGCAGGTTTGTAATAATCTTTTCTCTCTATTCACCATGTCTCTCTTCTCTGGTAGGTAGGTACATAATTGAAGATCAGCATGGAAATAAGATTGAGGCTCAGTTACATGCAGTCTTATGCTTAGAAGGAACTACCAAACGCAAAAGTTTTGGCAGTCAATAATTCAGTATAGGTGACAAATCTGTGTGTAATCCAAGCAACCTTCTGTGATCCGTGTGCATTCTTTGACTGTCAATACTTTTGCGTTTGCTAGAACATACATTTTCACCAGATAGAAGTTCCCTCTCCTCATGCTTTCCTCCCATAATGAAGCTAGAAGCTTCGTTAATTATATCGGATAGCTTTGATCTCGATATATTGTTTAATACTTACGTAATATTGACAATAATTGGCATCAAAACTAACGTAATCTTCAGGTATTCTCCAACATTCTTCTTTAAGGTAAGCTAAAAATGTTTTACTACTAGAAACCTGGATTGTTTGGGGCTCAGTTTTCTGTTGCAATGAAGTATGTGTCTCTGATTAAATAATATAGTACACTACTGGCGTTTTGATTACTTGCGAGAAGAAATTGAGATGTATTTTAGGCGCACTAATTTTAATCAAATCAACCAACTTCTTATGAGACTAGAGATATTTCGTTGATCTAATAATTACACTAGTCTTAGAAACCAGCATGCCTAATGATCACCAAAGAGCAGCTTGATTACTCTTGAAAAGTAATCGAACAAGCAGTGGAATTGCATGTTATTAGGGCACTCAACATTTTGTCCATTCAAACCAATGCAATATATCTACACATTTGAGGGAGTGCACTGCGCACCTCTAAAAGTTCAACCTTTTGCATGCGTTTAAATGGACAAAATTCAGTGTTGCCAGACTACCGTCATCATCAGCGCCACTGCGAACAATACTATATGTCCAACTCTGGGTTTTAATGTATACGGCTCCAGTGGCTTTCTTAAGCAATTCATGGGGCCTGATAGAGGTGAGTCTACGTGTCTGGTCTCCATCAAACGCAATGGGCTGATTTTTTAATCGGGTATGAGATGGTATGCATTATTTCCCAAAAATGTCAAAAGTAACTGCATCAATGGACCAACACTATTCAGAATAGTTGGTTTTTTTTTCTGTTCAGGTGGAATGCTGGAACGACGCTGATTTTCAGCAATAGAGAAGTTCTGTGTTTCATCCCTTCCGCTTAAAATATTAGACTAGCGTTTCTAAGTAGGTACCTTAATTGAACTCTTTTGATAATTAGTAATCAACCTTTTAGTCCTCACCAAAGTCAAAACAAAGCTACCAGCAACAGATTTGGGGAAAAATTTAGACTCCATTACCAAGGTTGAGCTGCCGATTACTTTTCATAGGTAATCAAGCTGACACTATGTCTGCATTTTGTAATCAGGATTTAGAAATTTTCCAAACTGATATTATAGTGTGATCCGGAACTATTTTTACAAGTTACATGTAACTGAACGCTATCTTATTTCCGTGATCATCTATGTGCGCTGCAGAATAAAATTATTTCAAGCGACTCGGGGCAGGTAACGCTGGCTAAAAAAAAGTTATGATTCTTCATCGCTGTGTTGCCATAAGCCAATGTTAGTTTTACTGACTAAAGGTTCATGCAGAAGGTCAGTCCAATAGTGACGTAATCTTTTTCTCCATTCAGTGTATGCCGTTAGTGGGACCTGACCAAATAGAGAAATCGACGCCCATTAAAATAATATGATGGTTTCCCTTCTTAGTCTCAAAGACCACACGTACACTTACAGTGCTATCAGACTGACCTATTTAAATGGACTTTGGGTTGTCAAAAAAACCCAAAGATTTATTTATGTCAACACAATGATGAAGAATCGCATCACTTTTTCTGAGCCAGCTTCACCTGCCCACGGAAGTTGCTTGAAATAAATTTTATTCTACAGCACATCTAGATGATTGTGGAAATAAGGTTGTGTTCAGTTACATGTAACATGAATTGTGTTTTTGTCAACACAGCGATGGGGAATCAATTCCTTCAAGCCAGTTTCGCTTGCCCGGGGTCGCTTGAGATAATTTCATTCTACGGTGCATTGAGGCATAAATAGACAGGGTGTAAGAAAGGTCCACCCCCCCCCCATCGAAACTTTTGAACGGCTAAACATTGATGGACGAACCTCGGGGAACGTTTCTAACTGAAAGGAAACTAACTTTTCGCGTATTTAAAATTTCGGGGGGGGGGGGGGAGGGGAAATTTGGGTTCGGCACTAACTCAAAAATTTTTAAGAAGCAACTCCTATTTTTGATACATCTTTAGAAAGGGCACACAATTCTAAGAATTTTGGCGGAAAGGGGGGGCCATTGTCGTTTTTTTTTTTCGATACATCGAAGGTCAAAGTTCGATTAGGACCCATTTTCAAAAAACATTTCTTCCATTTGAAAAGTCAGAATTTAAAAAAAATAGGAATCTAGAATATTCTAAAAAAACAAGTACGTTTCAGATAAATGCTGCGAGCGCAAAAAATTTAGCCCTCATTTGGTTATACAGCTCACCTGCAGTTTTCAAAAAAATTACGTCTCATCAGGTGGGCTGCCTCGAAAATTCCGAGGCAGCGGAGGCACGACCTATCGAGTGATACATGTCTCGAAAAGGCACACAAAACTAAACATTTTGGTGCTAACTACTGGTTGATGTGTTTAGATTTCGACATAAGACAAAAATTTGGGTTTCAACGGTTCTCAAATTTCGATGTATCGAAAACCACAACTATATCGACCTCCGGTTTTCGCCAAAATTCTTAGAATTTTATGATCTTTTTCACGATGTAATCACATAATAGGGTTTGCTGTTTAAAAATGTTCGGTTTGTAGGCAACCCCCCCCCCAAGGGACGCCCCCGGATATTTTTGGGTACGCTAATAGATACTTCCCATTTAGTCGTTCAAAAGTTAAGATAGGGAGGGGGACAGACTTTTCTTTTTGGGTTAGCAAAATATGGAACAATTCAAGAAGAATTAAGAAATGTCGAAATTCAACAAATTTAGGTAAATACTAAAAACATATCCCAGTTGTTGCAGGTTAAGTTATTTTTTACTTTATGGCTCGGTCGCCTCTGGTCCGCCATACGATTCATACGAAGCTCTAAAATATGCGCAGTAGACTAGTGCGCACGGGGGCACAATGGTGATGTATGAGACCAGTGTTGCCAAACATGGACAGAAAAGACCACGTTTGGACAAAAACTGTCCACGCTCCCCTCATGCTGGCAATGGCGTGGACAGTTTTCGGTGGCTCGGACCTGACAACTCTGTATCATACCCCGGAAACGTGAAAACTTGAATGTAGCCAAAAAAAAAAAAAAAAAATTAAATAAAAAATCCAACCCTTTTGAGAGATTTATAAAATACTAGATCCATCCAATCAAAAAATGGCTGATATCCGACCAAAAACCCTCTCGGGTGCAAAAAAGACGGCAAGTCAATAACTCTGTTCCATGCAAAAATTGTTCTAATGCATTATCTCAAAGGTGTGATATCATCGAAACGTCAACTCCAAAAGCTCTTCACTTTTTCTCCATTTATTTTTGACGAATCTTTGCTGACCAAAAACACCCCTTATTTCCAATTCATCTTCTAAAAGAGATGATATCATTGAACGACAAGACAACCTCGTAAAATGCCTTTAAATGAAGGAGTTTGAAATGGTAATTATTATTGACGAATCCAAATGCAACCTTTAACATGGCTTCTTTGGAGTGAAGCAAAATGACAAGATAAGCGAAAATTTCAATTAAAAAACGGAAAAAACTTGCCGTGCTTGGCCGCTCAAGAGAGAATGCACTGTAGTGATCAATTTAGCATTTGGTGGGCAATCAGAGCTCACTCACGAGTAATGTGGTCTCACTGTTTTCACAAAGTGAGTGTGAGTGTTCGGATCTCATGATCGGCATTTGCATTTTTATTAGAGTATCAAAATTTGTTTAAGTTCAATGAACTTTTGAAGTCTGAAAGCAAATTGGAGCTTTCGTTCGTTTAACGAAACGAATTTTCAGTGATACTTTCCATATCCATTAAATATTAGAAAGTCTTCAAAACTATAGGGACCGACTTTGTCCCTTAATCCGGTATTACTTTCTGTTCTTCTCTCTTTTGTGTTGGAGTGCGAAAGAGAGCTAGGAGCGGCCAAGCACGGCAAGTTTTTTCCGTTTTTTAATTGAAATTTTCGCTTATCTTGTCATTTTGCTTCACTCCAAAGAAGCCATGTTAAAGGTTGCATTTGGATTCGTCAATAATAATTACCATTTCAAACTCCTTCATTTAAAGGCATTTTACGAGGTTGTCTTGTCGTTCAATGATATCATCTCTTTTAGAGGATGAATTGGAAATAAGGGGTGTTTTTGGTCAGCAAAGATTCGTCAAAAATAAATGGAGAAAAAGTGAAGAGCTTTTGGAGTTGACGTTTCGATGATATCACACCTTTGAGATAATGCATTAGAACAATTTTTGCATGGAACAGAGTTATTGACTTGCCGTCTTTTTTGCACCCGAGAGGGTTTTTGGTCGGATACTCTTGAACCAAAAGAGTTAAATAATAACCCCCCCCCCCCAAATCCCTTATGTCTTTTAATAGATTCGCGAAGAAACGACAGTTTAGAAACGAAACGCACGCCTTACTCGTCTGAAAAAATAACGGTCAAATGTTGCTATCGAAAATTACGATACAGGGTAATTTTAGTCTCAATACCGTGGTACACCGCTCGAAGATTCGTGCGTGTCTACGAAGCCACTTTGGTTCTCTCTGTCGAAGTTGGTGATAGGCAGAGAGTCGTCGAAACTACGGTAGTGGCTGTCGATAAGAGGACGACTTTACCCTAGCATTGGTAGTGAAGAGAGATGCCGAGACTCCTCGGTCGGAGGGACAAAAGCTTTGAAAGCCATTTGCAAAAAGTATCGAAATTGTGGTTGGCGCTGCCTTAACTTCGACCGCCATGACCGAAAAAACAGCTATCGAACCCATTGACAGCCACGACCACGGGTTTTTTCTCCGCGCAGCACGTTGTAACGGAAAAATCGCATTGCAAAAAATGATGAGCGTCCATGTGCTCCTAATGCTAGTTTACCATTTGTTACGGCTGTGTATACAGGGGTACCCCACCCCCTACAAACCCCCCCCAACCCTAAAATCTAAAAAAAAACCTAAAAATGGTTCAAGGGACCAACAAAATCTGTTCCAATTTCCAATAAAAAATGGTGGCACCAACAAGGTTGAAGTCCATTTTTTGTAGGGATGCCGATCCTGGGGTTTTCCCTCTTTTTTTAATTTTTTGGATTATTCATGCGCGCGCGCGCCCCCACGCTTCATAAAAATTGAAAATGATTTACATTATCTAAAGAACACACGAAAATACACATTTTTCGTCGTATAACATATACTCTAAGGCTAACCGTTCTCAAGAAAATCTTACTTAAAGAAGCGGAAGTCGGCTGAAACTTGCTCTTAGTTTCATTTTACCAATTTTCATCCGACCTTTAAGTGAGATTTCCTATTGAGATCGGTCAGCCTTATACATAGAGTAAATGTTAATGAGACAAAAACTGTGTTCTTTTGGATGATGAAATGCGTTTTCAATTTTCATAAAACGTGGGGCATGTTTGATCAAAAACTTCCAAAATAGGGGGAAAACCCCCTAAACCCCCCTTGAATTTAACTGTATGGTATTTTTCTGAACAAAGTCGACAAGAACGCACTAAAATAACCCTGGAAACAAAATTTTATTCAATTTGGTGGAAAACTTGCCAAGTTAGACAAGAAAATTAATTTTTTTCGGCGGACATTAAAAAAAAGGCGTAACTTAGAATAATGGACCCAATTGCGGACAAATGTCACGGGTCAGTTTCGGTCAGTGATTTTGAGCAAAACTTCATTTAGAATGGCGTGAAATGGTGAACCTCAATTCTTAAAAATTTGCTGGCAGTGGACCCCCATACCCCCCTCCACACTACCTGCGGGGGTGTCACCCTGATCCCCCCCTCATCAGGGGATTTCACATGCTGCCCCCGTCCCCCCTCAATGCAAAAGTCTATTGATGCCACTGGATAGCATCCTGTTACTCAGCACTACCGCCATCTATCGTAAATTTATGTAACTAACTGCAATAAACGGAGGACGGCCACCTTTCTTAAGTGCCTGGCAACCTTTGGTGTACCATCAAATATATAGCATGTGTCTGCTGATGGAATGGAAGATCACCATCTAATTAATGGTGAATCAGCATTTAGCACTGTTGACTTGCCATTCAGTGCTCCATGGTATTAGCATGAAGCGTGAAATGTTAAAGTGCCATTATAAAATGTTAAATTAGCATTGCGAAATGTAAGGATTGCATGGAATAATGGTAAAGTAGCAGTGCATGATAACTGCTGAGACACCATATTTCAAAATGGAGGCATGCCATTTCGAAATGCTGACTTTACATTGCAACATGTGAGTTTTACATTATAAAAATGCTATACCGGTTTGAGCCGGAGCTGCGAGCACAAGTTAGGGACCAGTTCAGCATCTGTGATGGGCTTCGTCAATGCTTATACAAACTAAACAGACCATAATACAAATTGTTTCAAATTCGATTTTTTAATTTTAAATCTCCCATGATTAATTGCCGCCGGATAATCGCATCGTTTTATAGCATTTGGTGGCGGGAAGAAGCATAAAAAAAATCTGATCAACTGCAAAGTGTTCTATCTGTAATCCACCAGTTTAATCTAAAGCAATAAGGTCTGCTCAACTGCTTTTCATTTATGATGAACCGTTTCAAAGTGGAATTTCAAAGATGGTTCCAGGTTCGGTTCACGGTTTGACAACTTTAGGAAAAGCGGTTCGTGATTCGACAACTTTAAAGGGAATGCACAGTGCACACCCTAAAAACAACATTAGCTTAATCGATAGAGGAAACTGAGATATGAACGAAAACGGCAAAACTGCGGACTCCGTTCGAGTTTCTCACTTTCCGCCTTCACAAAGAGCTGTCTTTCTATCCAATCAAAGTTTACCCTAAAAAAACTCTTGATGAACCATCTATATAGAAAATTTGACACTCTTTAAATTTAGACCTTAGAGTTTTTTGCCTACGGTAAGCCGTTAGCCCGGAAAATGCGAATGAAAGCAATAAGATTGCCAATTTTTGGATTCCAAAACGTTTTCGTGAGTAGTTTTTTTCTATTTTCCTTGATACGAGTCACTTTTGGGTGGAAAATTATACGAGGTAAAGTTAAAGAACGTAAAATTTTCGATCGATTCATTACATAAAAATTTCAATTGTGAGTTTTTTGGCCGAGAATCCATAATTTTCGGGGAATTTAGAATTTCAAGATAGTAAGTCAGAAACTCGAAATGAATCCGCAGTTTTGCCTTTTTCTTTCATATCTCAGTTGAAAAAAATTCTGGAGAAAAAATAAAAGCACAGTTGGAAAGGAAATTTTCTGTTCTTCGAGCTTGTCCTTCGCAATTTTTACGTGGGAGTGCCGATAACCTCACAAACTGAAGGAGAACGGCCCGGGGGCTGCGTTTCCCACTAATCCCAATGGTACCGCATCGTGCGGTTGTAGCAGATGACGTCAGCTCCAGATCTTTCGGCGGCTGTATCTTCGCAACCAAGTCGAATTTCGAGAAACGGATTTCATCATCGTTCATGTCCCACTTTCCTCTATTGATTCCCATGCTTAACTCAACTACGATTTTTAGGGTGTACGTCCCCTTTCAAATTTACCAATACGTGGAGATTGTAGTTCGGATTTTAAACTGTCAATTTAAACCTAGTGTACTCAAGTGCACGCTTCAAGTGTACTCTCAACTGTACAGGAAAATACATTGTTATGTGTACCTGAAAACATGGAAACACGATTTTGGCACCTACGCATGTACGAAGATCAAACGATCACTTGACCTGCTGTTCCAACAAAAAAACTGTCGTCATTCTTTGACACAATAATACATCGAGTTATTCATAACCTCCTCCCTTCCTCCTTTGAAGCAAATTAGAACAAAATTGAATATGGTCCGTGTATGACATTCGTAGCGATTAGCGATGGCCTAAATCGACGAATTTACTATAACTGGGGCATTTCACATTTCTCACAAACGGTGCCAAATCTGCGGGATAAAAGACTGGATTCGGACTGGAAAATCAATCTTGCCTGGTAGAAAGTAGAAACCAAAGTTTCCGGGTTCCTCCGAAAAATCGGAAACGTGAATTCAGCCTATTTTGAGCCTTTTGTATCTGAATAGTTTGTTTAAGTACAGCAATACATCGTATCGTATCGATTGCCGTTCGGGAACGTCTCGTTCCAAACAAACCCTAGCTCCATGTGATTCCCCCTATTGGCGCATTTTTGAACCAAGGCGTTGGGTATTCAATTAAGAAATTAAGGCGACAGTTTTGCGAAAATGAATTCTGCGTCCTCGAAAACACTGATTGTATTCCTGATTCCAAGAGTAAAACTGCCAAAACCAACGAAATATAACAGATTAAACTATGTACTTGATCAGAGGTCAAAATTGCCCAAATTCCCGTCCATTCCACGCAACCACAACAATAAAATTTGGGCGATTCAAACCTCCAAATGCATCTCTTAATCTATAAAATCTTGTTCATTTCTGCAGTTTTAGTCGTGGAACCAGGCATAAGTAAGCATTGTCGAGGACGCAAAATTACTAATCGCAAAAAAGTTGCATTAATTTATAGTAGCGTAGTAAATTTGCGTTCAAAAGTGCACTTATGGAGAAATTATTCATTAAATCACAGTTTATTTGGAATCAGAGTTCCTCGGACGCCAATCGATATGGTTTATCGTTCATCTACTAAAATAGTCAATTAGTTCCATTAATTTTGATATCGTTGTTCGGGGCAACGCATTCAATCAACCCATTCAATGAAGCAATGGCACGGAGATGATAGGAGAGGAGAGGAGAGGAGAGGAGAGGAGAGGAGAGGAGAGGAGAAAGGGGGAGAGGAGCCAGCGAATGAGCAACAATTCCCTGAAAACAAATTTCAAAAATATGCAGATCACGGAACTTGCGATGCAATTAAAAATAGAAAAATCAAGTTATTAAATGGAGGCGGATAAAGAAAAAGAAAAAGAAAGAATGAAAAAATCGAGCCGTGCGAACATTTTGACGCCGGGAGAGAAATGAATTATCCAATTCTACGGGTGCAGCGTTGCGGAAAATTTCGGATTCGACTCTCAATTGCAGAGGATAATTCAATTTGTTATATAATAATCACGTTTTATGCCTCCCTCCCCCCTCTCTCTCTCTCTCTCTCTCTCTCTCTCTCTCTCTCTCTCTCTCTCTCTCTCTCTCTCTCTCTCTCTCTCTCTCTCCCTCTCTCTCTCTCTCTCTCTCTCTCTCTCTCTCTCTCTCTCTCTCTCTCTCTCTCTCTCTCTCTCTCTCTCTCTCTCTATCGGAGGAAGGAAATAATAACTCCCGCAAAAATGTTCTTTCTCGATGAGCAAGTCGAGACTATAATTGTAAGCGAGACCCTCTCATTCTCTCATTAGCTCCGAGCTCGATAGCTAGCTCATCAGATTAACTCCGGTTATGTCCCACTTAGCTAGTTTCACTGCTTGGGACTGGCCGTAAAAGAATTCAGCGGAAAGTCAAACAATTTAGCTGAAATTCGTTTGACGTTCGTGTTTAAAAAGTTAGTTATATTATTGTTCTGGTTTTTGGTTTTTTAAAGTTTTTTTTTGTTTTTTTTTGTTTTTTTTGTTAATGTATCATCAGCATTATTTTTTATGTTTTATCCATTTAACTATCCATCAACATTATTTATTATTAGTTTTATATGATCTAATATTCAAACGGTTTATCATCCAACGTGACGGTTTAGTCATGAGGGATCGTCAACATTTTAAGACATGCTGGATTGAGGGGGGGGGGGGGAGGCTGCCTCAGAGTGAGCCCTTTGTCGCCGCACCGTACGTTTTAGAGTTTAAATCTCTAAAATCTCGATATCACTATGCGCCACTAAATGTTTGCCCTTGCTGCTTTGGATTAATTCCATGTAAGAGAAAGAAATGAATACAGGAAGGAAAAAAAAACCCGTTTTT
This sequence comes from Trialeurodes vaporariorum, assembly GCA_011764245.1. Classification (NCBI taxonomy): domain Eukaryota; kingdom Metazoa; phylum Arthropoda; class Insecta; order Hemiptera; family Aleyrodidae; genus Trialeurodes; species Trialeurodes vaporariorum. Next base: position 325,857 of record VMOF01000369.1, on the reverse strand, counting down.
AGAGCGAACAGACGAAAATAATGTTATGATTAGATTCAAAACAAATATGCTAGTCATCGGTTTGTTTGGACGATTCATCGAAGGTCAAACTGCAAATGAATCATCCATCGAAGTGTACGCGAAAACACGCTACCTCAATCTTCATGAAAGCTAAATGTGGTGGCTCCGTCTTTATAGTAGATAGAATATTTAAGCATGGTTTCAACGCAATTACAAACCTAACCATAACTTCATGATTTTTTGCTGTATTGCTATAATATTTCCTAACACTGTCTTCTTTTTGTATGTATAGGTAAGTTGCATCTGCGAATTCAAATAAGTCAATAGAGTCCGAAAACTTGACTTCAGTCGTGAAATGAAGCCCCGTGAAAATGCAAAATAAAATCAACGAAGGCATCAAATGACTTCAAACACTGATTTTGAAGCATATACCTACTTACCTAATCGTCTGACTTTTAAGAGATGATTAAGTCTTAAGAATGAGCACAAGCGAGTGACAGATTCTCTGGGAGATGACATACCCTCACTCATCTTGATGCAGGTAACAACATTTTTAAAGCAGAAGCTGTCACTCTCTTGTGCTCATACCTTGTGGACAATAGCCGTTTTTTCCCCGAAAAATCGCAAAACTAGTCATATCCATTCACGAATCGGGTCAACAAACCAACTTCAAATATCCCTCCTTTCATTGATTTTTTCTGTTAAAATTAGACCTCCAAGCACACCTGATCCACAGTTTTTTCCTTTCTTCAGACTTTTAATTTTTGACCTAACGGGTGCAAAAAAAGGTCCTTAATATGGAACAGGTCCATTTTAGGTGAAACGTTATGTTAGTCTTAACATCTTTAGGTGAAGCAATCGGGGACCCATCCGCCATTCACTTCAAATGGCACTCAAGTCGAAGAATGTATTAAAATCCCACTCTTCAAGTTGAATTCAATTGAGTTCTTCTTTCTCAGACCGCAAATCCAAGACGCGTCACAGCTGAACCAGTGAAAGGCGCAAAAGATTTGGCAAAATCCCAAAAGCTCGCTATAGAAGGCAGGGTCATTCAAAAAGACGATGAATTAAAAAACAATCAAGTTGCGGCTGGAGGAGTTTCTTTAGATGGCCACTACACAGTATACGGTATATACAAGGTGTTTCTAAAATTTATGTCATCCTTTCTACCACGTATTTTTGAGGTTAAAATAAGACTTTTTTTTCCTGTAAACATGTGTCCGAAAATGCCCCCCTTTTAAGCTAAAGTTTTAAAAAATTGTTGGTTTTTTTTTTAAATATCCACCATAATTATGAATGGAATGTCATGAAAATTGGTGTCCCGAGGTACTTTTACGTGTAGAATCCATTAATGACCTCGAGAAATTCAGAAATGAGGTCTGACTGTACTTTTCAGGCAATCTTATACCTTCAACGACACAAATTTTATGCAACGGATTGGAAATTTGAAAAATAAAAACTGTAATCAGATGGGAGAAATTCTTAAAAAGATATTTGATTCTCTTTGTTTTGATCGATACGACGCGTATTCAGCGATATAATCGCTGCACAAGGCGGAAAAGTCAGCGCTTTTACTGTAGCGGGCGGCCCGAAGTAGCAGCGGAGTGGCGGGTTGCATACTTAATATCGCATCTTCATGGTAAAAGCGCTAACTTTTCCGCCTTGTGCAGCGATTATCTCGCTTAATACGCGTCATATCGACCAAAACAAAGAGAACCAAATATCTTTTTAAGAGTTTTTCCCATCTGATTACAGTTTTTATTTTTCAAATTTCCAATCCGTTGCATAAAATTTGTGTTGTTGAAGGTATAAAGATTGCCTGAAAAGTACAGTCAGACCTCATTTCTGAATTTCTCGAGGTCATTAATGGATTCTACACGTAAAAGTACCTCGGGACACCAATTTTCATGACATTCCATTCATAATTATGGTGGATATTTAAAAAAAAAAAACCAACAATTTTTTAAAACTTTAGCTTAAAAGGGGGGCATTTTCGGACACATGTTTACAGGAAAAAAAAGTATTATTTTAACCTCAAAAATACGTGGTAGAAAGGATGACATAAGTTTTAGAAACACCCTGTATAGTGTACATTGTGTACATCGTATACATCGTATATACATACGAAGTATGCAGAACAACATACTTTGGCCACATGGTATAGACAATGTTTTAGAGTTGGGCAAACATCAGCTGAGGTAATAAAGCCAAGAAAAAAGAAAAAAATCACATCTCTCGTGTCACGTCAGCGATGTCGTTTTGACGACTTGCTGGAGTGCCGATTGCATTGAGTTAGAGGCAGCTCGAGTAAGCTCACCTGATGAGTCCTAACAAGGCAAGGACGAAACCGGTCGTGATGCTCTCGAGGGCTGTCCTCGCTCGTGCTTTCTGTTGCACTGTCTGAGTTGAACTCTCATTATTGCAATTGATTTGATAAACAACGTTCGAATGTTTTTCTACAGGAACTTGACTTTTTAACCTCGAAAATAACCCTTTGTTCGCCAAAGCTTTACTGTAAACGGGATACACATCGAATGAATTCCAACATTTTTTCAACTTTTCACTCAGGCCTCTGATATACGGCATTCATTCGATGTGTATCCCGTTTACAGTAAAGCTTTGGCGAACAAAGGATTATTTTCGAGGTTAAAAAGTCAAGTTCCTGTAGAAAAACATTCGAACGTTGTTTATCAAATTAATTGCAATAATTGTGACGCAGCATACATTGGCCAGACTAAAAGATACTTATGTGAAAGGATACGTTCTCATAAATATGATTAAAAGGAAGTAACAGCACTGCATCAGCATGCCAAAGACCAACATCATGAATTTAATTTTTCGGAACCAAAGATTTTAGTCAGAGAGCAAAATTTAAGATCAAGATTGATTCATGAGGCCATTCAAGTCAAAAGATGCCCCGTTGCTATCAATTTCAGGAGTGACACACAAGCTCTGAGTGTTGCCTATAATGAAGTGTTGTAATTTGTATCCAGTTTCCTTATTATTTGGTGGTCACCTCACGGAAAAAAAAGATCAGTAAAAATAACCATACGGATACCTGATTTTGGCACCTGCTAGATGTTATGGTAAACTTGACCAGAAGTATGGTACTTTTACAGATACTTTGAGTAAATTCGACATGCAATCAGGTGACATCACCTAGTAACTAGTCAAAACATAGTATACTTCTGGTTAACATTACCATAACATCTAGCAGGTGCCAAAATCAGGCATCCGTATGGTTATTTTCACCCTAGTTTTTTTTTCTGTGCTCTAGTTTCTTTTAATCTGTGTTTATGTTTTGTTTTGGAACTGTTTGGTATTTCTCAGTCGCATTTATCACGTTTAGCGAGCTCGCCGCGGTTTATACACGTTCCAATCGCCTTTTCCAGAACCGTTTCTGATTATTTAATCATGTCGTTTTTCGTGTACTTTCGATTTAAGTTTATTATTGTTTAAGGTTTTTTAGTGGTTTTGACTCGGATTTTAGTTTTGTGTTCTGTACTCCACTGAGGATGGCAACCATGATTGCCGAAACGTATGGATATTTTTAATATATAAAAAAATAATTCAAAATGGTCGAAAAGCTTGGTGAGTTATTGAAATTATTTAAATAATAACGACCGTATTAAAAAAAGTTATATATATTATATATATAAAGCTGTCGTCCCTCCTAAATGTTTTTTCTATTTCCCGAAAATTGGCCGAAGCGATTTCCCTCAAATTTGACACGATGATTCCTTAGGGTATTTAGAAAAAATCTGTCCGAACAGTTTTTGAAAAAGTCGTCTGTGAGCGCCGCAAAATGAATTTTAAAATAAGAGTGAAAACTCATTTTCGCACGACGCACGGACAGCGAGGTGACGAGATGCTCCGCAGCTCCGCGCCATCGCCTGAGCTGGATTCTCTGATCTGCCCCTCCCCTCCACTCTACGCTCGGCAGAGTCTCACCTTATCAGTTGACGAGTCAGTGCAGCGAGAGCGGTGGAGGGGGGAGGTTCGTTCGTCGCTCATCTCTTGCGCACTGATTACTTCGTTCTTTCTCCAAAATTTTTCTGTCGCTCGCCTCGCCCGCACCCGCAACCTTCTCTCTCACTCCTTACGGACGCTCATCTCTCTCGACTAACGCACTCCCATTCTTCGTATTAACCATTCGTTTGCCTTTCTTCTTCTTTCCTCTCTTTTCATTTTATTCTTTAAATTTTTATCATTTCGACTTAAATCACTCGGGATCGTTGAATAACGTCCCTAATATTTTGCAGTATGCTCTTGATTTAATTTTTTTTTTTTTTTTTTTTTTTAAGAAAACATTCTTAGCGCATTGTGCATTTATTTTTTCCGTGGATTGTCACCGTTATATGTAACCAGCTTTAAGCACTCGCTTCTCTTTTATAATTCCTCTTCGATTTTCAACGCTTTTATTTTGGTATCCTCCGCGTCTTATTAGTTCTTTTTACGCATTGCCCGGCAATATCTTTTTTTTTTTTTATTTATTTAATACAAGAAAGTGCAAGCGCTTTGCGCTCACATTCTTACATTTTCATCTCTTTAATTCTCAGCACCAATACTCCGTTTCATTTTATCATTTTTTACCAACTACCAACTAGCCCGTAACCCTAGAATGCTGGCCGTGGAGGGCGCCCGTAGGGTGCTTGGAACGGCTAGTATACATATATACATAATATTAAGTGAATAAAATAAGTGGTAAGTGCCTGGATATTTTTTTTAATAATTTTCCTGGATTTTATTAAAAAAACAGGCACTTACCACTTATTTTATTTACTTATTATTATGTTTATATAGTGCCATGTCTCAACTTAATTTAATATATATACATACATAGTATACATTATTGTTTTTTCGACCGATCCTCTCTTGTTTGTTTTGTTCGCTCCTTTCCCTTTTTTATGCACTTTACACACGATCAGTCGTAAGTGAACTGCCGCCGCAGCAGTCGAATATGACTTTGCATGGACATTTAAATCCCTTCTATAAACCACCCCTTTGCTTCTTTGGGAAGGGGTAGGGGGTCAAAGGAGGAGCGGAGAGGGGGAGCATAAATCTACCACACTGAACTGTTAGCACGAAAAGAAATAGTTTTAAAAATTGCATGCTAGCGAGAGAGTTAAATCAGCCGAGAAAATAGGAGCGTTCTCGCGTCCTATTGTTGTCAGATCGTACTTGGAGCATTTTCTGATATGATGTCTTTGATGTTAAAAGAGCCCAACTCCGTGTTAACATGAGCTTTACTATGGAAGCATTTCTGATGCTTTCTAAATAAATATAGTCATGTAGCTCTTGTTAAAATGGACGCCATACAGGCTCTTTCAGTCAGCAAAAAATGAGTCGATGCTTCTCCCCTAATTAGATACTAGCTGATTAATCGAAATATTTTCTGTTAAAAGAAGTTGACCCCTTTTTAACACGAGCAATGTAATGAACTCATATCTAATGTTTCACAGATGATAAGTATAATTACAGGGCTCGATAATCTTATTAAAATGGAGAGAATGATTCGCTATCTTTCCCCTATTATGATACCTGCTGATTGACCGAATATCCCTCCCTACTGAAAGCGCCCAAGGCTCATTTTAACATGAGCGCTGCCATATGAACACTTTTTTATTTATAACATGATGATGGGTCATGTTGAAATAAATTCAGACCCTTTCACCGCATAGAAAGCTATTTTGATTTCATAATTGTTTTTATCAGCGGTGACCTCCGAAAACTCAACAGGCATTTGACTCCTTAGTAGAATCTACGAGCTAGCTGAAGTTTCAATTTTTTGGACGTTCAAAAAATGAGCCTCTTGAAGGATCGATATCTTTCTATAAATGCATGTATTAAATATATCGATATTCGCAACTTAGACAATTATTTCACAGTTAGGCAACACTGTCGCGTCTGTTGTCGCGTCGTAAAATGGCGCCTTCTGCAATTCGTCGACGATCAAGACCCAAAATCCATTTTACGACTTATTGATCCCTCCTCGGCTCCCCCTCCCCCTCCCCTCCCCCCTCCCCCTCCCCCTCCCCACCCCTCCCCCTCCCCCTCCCCCCCTCCCCCTCCCCCTCCCCCTCCCCCTCCCCCTCCCACAATACCCTTGCCTGACTCATGTTCATCGTTCCAAAGGGTCAGGTCATAGATAAAATAGCCCATAATTCTTTCCTAAAAGCTCGTAAAAGAGTAAAAATGTATTCAGCCATGTTCGAACGTTTCGGAAAATTGATTAAAAGTACTTCTAGAATGAATGGTATGGATAGCAGAACCTCTTTACCAAAGCGGGTTCAGGATTTTAGGAATTTGTTCCTTCCTTTCTCTCTCTCTCTCTCTCTCTCTCTCTCTCTCTCCTCCCCCCTCTCGCTATCTTGTCCCTTAATTTTTGTGGCGATAAAACATGATGAAGATGTATCAATGGTATCTTAAGCTTAACATGTTGTACTAACCATCTCGTCGTATCAAACATTGCTGTCAATAATTGAGTTGGGCAATAAATAATTTTTTTTCGACATCATAATCGATCACTCTGAAAAAGGAATTTAGTTTGGATTAAAATAGTGCTCAATGGGCTGGCTGATTGTTTCCTTTCACGCTAAGCCAATAGTTAAGACTGCCTATGAGATGACCCCATTGATCGAGCATTGGCCCTTGTTATGGTAACCTTCGTCCAGTTGCAGCTGTTTGCTGTTAGCTATTGTTTTATAACGACTACTCATGGGTAGCTTAGCTTTTAAAATGGACAGTTTATAACTATGGTCAGTCTCCACAGCAACAGTCAAGTCTTACAATCCTAAACCAATAGCGTCTTTCATTGACAGTCTTAGCTACCTATCAGTTTAGCGTAAAAGTAAACTATCAGCCAGCAGGTCTGCCAATTTCAATGAAACCAGCGTTATTTGGCGAAAATAAATTTATTTTACCGGAACACGTTGGTTTTATCCACATTGGTTCAGCTCATTACCGCTTTGATCCATCTCGATTCATATTTAAATGGAGTCGAAGAACGAGTACTTATAGTCAAGTCCCATTGGACTAACCATAAAATATCCTGTGGAATGAATTAGTATTCGATTAATCGATCGTGTGACCACTGCAATTATGAGAAGATCAAGTCATCGAATCAACGATAGAACTTTTCAATCAGTTGTAAAACGAAATGGGAAGCCACTTCTCCCGGAGCCATGCACTTAAATGAAAACAAACAAAAAAAAAAAAAACAAGCTGCGATTTCAAACACTCTGGTGTTCGTACACATTGTTAAAAACCCGAACCGCGGCGGCTCACGTATGGAAACCCAGATTTCTCCACACACTGGAACATGTTAAAGAATATCACAATGGACCTAACCTATCATCCTATCAGAGAAACATAATTCTTCAAGGGGAGGTCACATCTGAGCCACTTCTATCATCTTTGAAATTCTGTACGAAGGAAATCCTAAGGGTTTTTATTAACGTATCGTAGTCATATCCTCCGAAAGGGCCTTAAAAGTTCAAAGATGCTCGCGAAAGCTCGAGAGGCATATAATGGAAGAACCACCCCCTCCCCTCTCCCTCTCCTCACCCTCCCCTCCCCCTCGCGGAGGCATCGATGCAGTGCAATCTTAAATTAAAATTGGGAGTGATGGATGACATGAGGGCTCAACAAATGTTTTGTAGGTACAAATACGGACGTTGGACTGTCTAAAGTGTCTTAGCTCTTTAAAAATTAAGTAGGTGGAATCTCGATCAATCAAAAGCGATTGTTCGCAACTTGGCGTTAGACCACCTAAACAAAGACTGTCCTTACTAAAATTGTTTCGAGCTCGGGAGCATTCGATCATTACTATCGTCCGTTAATTGTAATTTCCGTTCCTTGAGTCTTTAATTAAGTAATTAATTAATTATTTACTTAATGATTTATATTAATTATTTAACTCAAGAGTCTGATACTTTCACTTCCATTTTATACCTGCGGGATATGTTCCCGTTCAGTCCACATAAAACAGATAGTAGAGGTTTTGGGATACGACGAGCGTAATCAAAATCTTGCCTCACCTGGAACAGAAAACAAATTTAATTATAAAGTAAACAATAACTGAATAATTTATTTATAATTAAACAATAACTAAATAATTTACTTATAATGAAATGATAAAAATGTGTTAATTTAAAAGTGGATGATGACGTTACATGATTGGTTCAACGAATTTAATGTTGAGGGTAAAGGCAGGCTGACTCGTGAATAACTGACGAACCCCTTACAGGAAAAACGAAGATTATATGTACTTACATCTGAAACGGCCGGTGCACAGTGTTTCCTATGCGGAATAACCCCCGTTTTACCGACCTCTTCGAAACTTCCCAAAAATTGACAAAATCTATTCCTGAGGGTCCGCAAACTAATAGACTGGGATGATAATTTTAAATTTTTTGCATTTATATTGGAGCAAAGCTCGGTTGTTTCGGCGAAAGTCAGAATTTCTGTTTTTTCGCTAAAAACGAGTAATATCACAGCCTTTGTAAAGAAGACTTTTTCATCTACAATTTTCGCTCGGTGGGTGCATTATAGTCTACAATTTGACACACTATCCTTAATTTGGGCTTATTATTATTATTTATTTTTTTTTCACATCCAAAGAATGTATTTAAATAGATAAAGCTTAAAATATGACGTTTTTACCTAAATATGGACCCACAACTGAAGCGTCAACGAGTGTCATGGGTCTGTTGGCATTTTTTTCAAGCTGAATATATGTACTGACACCCCTGAAAATTTGGTCACCCTCGATTACCCCTAGCAAAAGTTACATAGCGAGTTGAATATATGACAGTAGAATGGTCCGCGCTATAGACGGTTATAGTGCGAAGTCAACGGTTAGCCAACAACCACAACAATGCACTCATCGGTCGCAATCGGTTGTGATAAAACTCGCGTAGCGTTCCAAACTATCTCACTCACTCTTTCGTGACCCTCATGTACATACATCCATCTCTTTCTAGTATCGAAATTCGTATACAGGGCCTTGTTCTGCAACATATTATTATCAAAATCGCATTGAAATGCCTCGAGAAATTCATTTCTGCCATAAAATTTCACAAAATAAGTCTCTAAATACGAGTTTTGAAGTTAGAGTGAGATGGCAGTACATAGGGGTCACTTGAGAGCGAGAGAGACAAACTGGCTTTGTTTGGAACGCTCATCGCCGGCAGTCACCATTACTAAAACCCTCTATAGGCACGGTTACCGCGGATACAGTGGGTCCGCGGCGGCTGGGCGTGGCACGAGAGACAGCTAGGACACCTTGCAACAAGTTTCGCAGGCTCCGCAATGTTACACAGCTCATTCTCATTACACTGCACACTGCACTCGTCAACAATAACAGCAAAGAAAATAACAACAACAGAAGTAGCTGCGTACATTTGAAATAACAACAACCACACTAGAGTGTCGTTAACAAAGAATTCTACGATTTTTCCATTAAAAGAAAATAAAGACGAGAAACGGGCAAAGGGGGGTGGGATTCCCTCTGACATTCCGAAGGGTTGGTGGCAGGTGCACTAGTTAATTTTATGGTATCAGTAAGACCTTTCGTTCAAGTTTTTGAGTAGTTTTGTTCAAATCTAAAGCGACATGTACGTCCGATGAGGTTTTCTCCCATTCTCCGTAAGAGGGGAAACACTGTGCGGCGTGCAAAAATCTGTTGCATCGATCAATTCTAATACTGAATGTATAATCTCTCGGTCCGTAGTTTACCAAGAAAAAATAATTTAAAAAAAGCCATACTGTGAGCAGGGCCGTAACTACCACAGAGCAGCCGGGACGATACCCCAGGTCCCCGATGGTTGGGGGGGGGGCGACGAATTCTGTTTATTTCAGTAGAAAGCCCTTCCCCCCCATACTCCAACTTCTTCCCCTTCCACCTTATCTAATATAGTAGAGGGGCCCGGAGCCGCGATGCGAAGCCCCCGTAACTTATAATTTTGGCCAGGGCACCAAGAGGTGTAGTCGTGGCCCTTATCCTTTGCCGCATATTGGTGTAAGGATTAAGAAAGCCCCCGGCCCTCGAGATGAACAGGTCTGCTCGCAAATCTGTTTTCCCATTTAAAATAACATTTATAGCCTGTTCAATATTTGACTGCAGTTGGCCGAACATATTAAAATGCGTAAATAGCAGCGTTGGGCGGTGGGCCGGCACCAGTCAAGGCTAGAGTCTCTATTATGAAAGAGTCAAGACATGTGAACAGAAGTGAAGAAGAAGAAGGGGTCTGAGGAGCCTGGGGGCGCGCCTCTTGTTTACATTTTTATCCAACGATCTTCCCGCCAAAGATTACTTATACATGTATTCGTGTGTAAGTAATCTTTGTTAGGTCAACCTAACCTTCAATTCCCGTTGGCTTCACCACCTGTTTTAATTTACAGTGAAGAGTAATGCGTGAAATTTATTCTGTTCTGAACACATGCATTTCAATTTCAATCGAACATATATCATCAATACGAGCTAAATATGTCGAAAGTTTCCTCATAGCTGGGCAGTGGGGTAGATGGTTCCATGAAGATGTAAACAAGAGGCGCGCCTCCAGGCTTCATGGACCTTTTCTTCTTCTTCAGACTTCAACAGACAATCAGAGATGGAAACTCGTATGGCGAGACTCTTTCGTATATAGGGACTCTAGTCAAAGCCCGAGTCAATACCGTCTCTAAACATACCAAGCTGCTTCTTTGAGGTTAGGGTCGTCTTGGTATACGTACGCTTATGGAGAATGCGAAATATTGGTGAAATGCAAAATCGAGATTTATCCTCTCAAAACACGATTTCTAACTCTTCCACTGCTTTGGGGAAGTAACTAAGCCATAAACTTTCAATACCGACGTACTTTTCCAATTTTGGTTGAACTTCAAAAAACAAACCGAATCCTCGATAACGCCATGAGCATTCCATAAGCTTACTTATACAAAGACGAACCCTAACCCCACTTTTTCAAAAGAAGCAGCCGGGTATGAATAGAGGCGGTATTGCCCGAGTTCACCACTGCCAGCGCGCGCATCGTCTTCTGACCCATTTGTTGACACTTGATCGACTCGGACCCTTTTATTTTCACTCCTCATTTTGAACAGCCTCTCAAAAAATAAATTTTTGCGGGATTCGCGAATTCTGAAAAACGGACGTTAAATTTAAACGCTGCTCATCGACGTGCTCAGAAAAACGATACCTAATTGCGCGGCGGCTCAACATGTCAGTTTTGAAAGATTACGACGTTCTGAAATCACTCAATCAGGAAAGCCGAAATTTGTGGAATACGTATACTGAGCTGCCGTTAGGTATAGAATTTAAATTAATAGTCAATTATTCAAAATTCACGAATGCCGCAAAAATTCAATTTTCGAGTGGGTGTTCAAAATGAGGAGTGAAAAAAGGTTCGAGCCGACGAAGAGTGAAACAATGGGTCAGAAGACAATGCGCTGGTAGAGGGGGGACTTGAGCTCTGGCCGGGGCCGGCCGCAACGTTGCCATTCACGCATTTTAAGGTTTTTGGCCAACTGAAGTCAAATAGTAAACAGTTTTAGTAAACAGTAAACGTTTTAAGAACCTTCTTCCATTAATCGTTTGGAAGCCCCTGGGCTGATCAGGTTTGCTCGTGAGTCTTTTTTCCCATTTAAAAAAAAAAAAAAAAAAACATAAACGATGCCAGCCTGTGGAACGTTTTGAGAACCCTCTGCCATGTAAGAGTTTAGGTAGCCTTCGTAATGAACAAGTCTGGGGGGGGGGTGATCACGGAGGATCGGATCGTTTTGGTATCGTTATCGTTATCGTTTGCATTAAATCAAATGGGCTTGCTTCTGTGCAACTCGATCGCGTAGGTGATCCCCTCCTCACCTCTTTCTACTTCAAACGATTGAGATTACGAAAGCCTCCGACCCATCGCTTCCTTTCGTCCGTTTCAATCGTTACGAGGGGCTCAAAACGATTCGATCAGTTGAGCCACCCATAAGGTTACATGTAAACGATAACGATAACGCAAAACGATCCGATCCTCCGTGATCACCCCCCTACCTGGTATAACTCTATTTTTCTTTTTAATATAACATTGGTGATTCCCCGGAATAGGAGAGGGGAGGTTTTGAGATTCTTTTGCCAATTTGGTGTTAGGAAGCCCCCGAGATGAACTGATCTGATGGCATAAGTCTATTTGTCTGTTTAATAGCAGCTCTCTCTCTGTTTGAGGCAGCCCCTGGAAGAGCAGATGGGAATTTTTAAGAGCCCTCTGCGGGGCGGTAACTACCATTTGGATTCCAGAGCAATACTCCGGGGCCCCCGATGAATTTTGTTTATTTTTCTGGGTTCCACCTACATTCCCACTGAACTCATCCAATAATAGGTGGGCTCCCTTCATATATTTATTAATATATTTCAAATAAACTATAACCTGACTTAAGGCTTGCTCTCAGAGACGAGGGCTTTGGAAAGTTTTATAGTTTACTAAAAAGCAAACTACTGCAAAAACCTCACTATTCAATGAAAGAGTTTTTTGAAAATCCTGTTTAAACTCAAGTTACCCGTTCTATAAATACTGAAGTGGTTATTTACCTATTAACCTGAAGATAATCTGTCAAAGACTCCTGCATGTTTGCTTCCTTCTGACCTGTACATCAACAGGTTTAACTGGTAAAAGTACTGAATAAAGACGTATTTTATATAAATTATTATCATTATATATTCTGCTCAGAAGCCCCAACAGGTGCTATTATGGCCCTGACTGTAAATCACAATTTTCTCTCTGAAATTTCGACTCTGCTGGCTATTTATTCCGCTACCATCACCGGTTGCCACAGCCACATCAGTCAGCATCACTCACAAGGTCACTCGGCACTTTGGCGGATCCAGCAACAATATGGCAACATTGTATTCTTTCCATTTGATTGCATGAGAAATAATCGATTAGTCATGGTGCCATGGCCACTTCAAGATTCGATTGCTAATCATATATACAACTGGGAAGAATTTGCAGTTGCCAGATTTCTTGATCCACATTTGACTCCACGAACACCGCGAACACATTCGATATACACTTTCCCAAGCCAAACAAATTTGAGCGGATGCGGATCCGGATGTGAGTGAAAGTGTAAACGTACATGTATACTATACGTATTTGCATTCGCGAATCTGTAACCCCTCCTCCACCCCTCGTTCCACCCCTCCCCCTCCCCTCCCCACCCCTCCCCCTTCCCCTCCTACAACACACACCACCACACTATAAATGTGAGAGTGCTCGACGCGCATTTATCTCCGCAAAAGACGTACTCTTGACAGTTACAGAAATTACCCTTCAACCGGAAACGTCATAGATAACCTCTCCCCCTCTTTCCTCTTCCCCGAGGCAATCTTTGACGTTGCGCGCGGGATAACTTTGATTCACTTTAATTCCAGTCATATCTACGTCTGTCATTTCCGCGGTTGCCGAATCGCCGAATAAAGTCCGGTTAAATCGCTATGCATCTTTACATGTTCAACTCAAATGACGAAATTGAGTTGAGGGATTTCGCTGACAAAATCCGGAAACATTGGACTCATTTCTCTCCTCCACCTCTCTCACTCTATTTCTTTTAGCTACATCCATCCCCATCTCGTGTATCTTCCTCCCTCTCTCACTCTCTCTCTCTCTCTGCTTGTACGTCTATCTCTCTTTCGGCACTCATTCGTTAATCCAATATATTCTCAAAGTGCTGGGTTCTTATTATTCCCGACAGACATAGTCTCATGCCTTGTTCAATGTGCCTCGATACCCTCTTATATCTATGCTTTCTCTTCCCAAGCGCCGCCGCCATGCGCCATACCATGCCACTGCCAGAGAGCTACGGTTACAGATTGTGAGCAGATTCAGAGCCGTATTCGCAGGAATTAGTCTCTCTCTCTCTCTCTCTCTCTCTCTCTCTCTCTCTCTCTCCCTCCCTCTCTCTCTCTCTCTCTCTCTCCCCCCTTCTCTCTCTCCCTCTCTCCCTCCCTCCCTCTCCTTTTAAGGTTAGTTTAACATTTTCTTGTGACACTTCCACTGGTTTAAATTAGTGAATTAAATTGTTTTCTGTGATTAAATTGGTTTCAAAAGTTTTTAAATGGCTCAGCTGTTGGCACTTCAACTAGACCGTTTTAAAGTATCAATCCATCCGTAAAAACCGTAAAAATGACAAATGGCAGCATCAGAAAACACCATAAATCGTCAATAAACTCACCAATGGAGCTGTTGCAAACTTTTGCTACAGGCTTATTAACAGTTGATAATGGGGTAATAAAACCCATTCAAAATAACGATTAGCGCATATTCAAAAATCACGAAATCCACTCCTAAACTCACAAAGTGCTTTTAAACGCGATACCGTAATGGTTGCCGGCGCGGGGCCGCGGTTTGCATTGGGGTTCCTTTTTTTCAGTCAGCGCCATACACGAGCTGTTCTCGCACAACACCCATGCAAGAAGAAGAAGAAGCAAACAATTGCCATTAGATTTGAGCGGCCTCGGCCGCCATGACGGTCTCGCGTTTAAAAGCACTTTGTGAGTTTAGGAGTAGATTTCATGATTTTTTAGTGCGCTAATCGTTATTTTTACAGGGTTTTACCCCATATTCAACTTTTAATAAGCCTGTAGCAAAAGTTTGCAACAGCTCTATTGCGAGAAAACACTAGACACTATTAACGCCTGCATATTTCCGCCACGTGCACGATATTTTGCGGGGTTAGCACTGCTCATTCAAATAATCATGGCCGACTTTCATCTCAGCTGACTTCATAAACAAATAAACAGTAAGCTCTGACGGCACGGCGCGGATGGCGCGGCGTCTGTTCGACTTTTTACGTCGCAATATCCTCAATTCCTCGCTATAGAAAAATACGGAAACCGAAACTTGTGTCGAAAAATTATTAAAATGAAACAATAACGCTCAGGAGTTCAAAGTATATGATGATTGAAGTTGGAATCGCATCTTTGGAACTTCCGTGTGTTATTGCTTCATTTTGATAATTTTTCGACACAAGTATCGATTTCCGTATTTTTCAATTGCGAGGAATTGAGGATATTGAAACGAGAAAATTCCAACAGACGCCGCGCCGCGCTGCGGCCGTGCCCGCCAGTGCTTTTAATGTTTATTTGGTGTCAGGTATGTGATGACAGTTGACCATGATTATTTGAATGTCCACTCAGCACTGTGCTGCGCTAGAACAGACGCATTTTGAGTATCGGGTTCTGACGCATCGGTGAGCGGTTGGTTCGCGCAGAATTTCAACTCGTTGCTAATCAACCGCTCACTGATGCGCTTTAATGCGGTTCGGTGGCACGCACCGCCATAGGCGGACCGTATTGGGGGCAAGGGGGGCTATAACCCACCACTTTTTTTGGGCGGAGGGGCTAAAAATCGGGAAAAAGTCATCACTTGAGACTTGAGAAGCAAAAAAAAAAACAAAAAAACCAAAAAAACAAAAACAAAAAAGTCATCACTTTTTAGCCCCCCCCCAATTTCTTTGGTCACGGTCCGCCTATGCGCACCGCTACTTGTAAGAACCCGATACTCAAAATGTGTCTGATCTAACCCCTTGAAATATCGTGCCCGTGGAGGAAGGATACAGGCGTTAATAGTGTCTAGTGTTTTCTCGCAACTGATTTTTAGCCACTTTTAAACGATCGCAGATCAAAGTGCGTCGGTATGGTTGATAGGAAAGTCGACAAAATTGATTTATTTTTCCTATCAGGCTGGTATTTATGTACCAGGACAAAATTAATTTCGTTGCCCATTGTCTTTGGTATGCTTGAAGGTGCGCATGAGATGCGAGGCCTGAGAGTCCTGACATTAATCTAATTTCCGCTTGCTGATGACCTCAACCTTATCAATCGATAATCGGCGGAAATTAATAATGTTGACTCCTCGCGCGAATTCTTCAAAAATTGGAATTTATTTTATTTTTATTTTGATTTATTTTATTCTTTCAATACCCCCCCCCCCCTCCCCCGATTCCTCACGGCCATTGACCTCATCATTATAAACTGGCGCGTTTTCAGCGTAAACTGGGTCTGTTTGCAAACTTTTGCTACATCGTTATGGAACAGGGCCGATTCCTACGTAAAATCGCGTGAAAATCAGATTGGATGCAATAAACATGGAAAAGCCTCAGATTCCACCCACAAACTTAATACGTGCGTTTAACAATTAAACTTCATAGATATAGCAGTTGAATGAGTGGGAGGTCATAGTAGGGGAGTCCAGAGTCCTATCTACATGGGAATAGACCCAAGTAGATAGGAATAGGGTTTTTTTTTTCTCTTCGAGATATCGAACGTCTAAGTTCGATTTGGACCCGTTTTCAAAAATTCATAACTCCTATTCGGAAAGTCGGAATTTGAAAAACTAGGAAATTAAAGTACTCTGAAAAGCAAGTACTTTGCAGGTACAAAAATGGTTTTGAGATAAATTCAATCAAAATTTTTATTTTAAAGCCCCAAATTATTTTTAAAAATGCTGCCCCTAAAAACAAGATATCGGCATGCGGTTTGCGCCAAAATGCTCAGTTTTTCACCATCTTTCAAATGAGGAATTACAAGATAGGGGTTGAAAAAAAAACGGTTTTTATTTATCTAGGACCATTCCCAAAGATTGGTTTTTTTTTAATGTGCATGATTAAAAAAATGGCGCAGCCGTTCCGGGATTTTCCAGACACCCTGTATTTGTTATACCTATATACAATAATAGGAGCCGTGACTCCATTCATTTGAAGCGAACGTTTGGGACAAACTTATTCTATCTTTCCCAGAAACAGGAATGACGTACATAAATCAACAAACATTCATATAATTTGGTTTTAATATCTGTGTGACATAAATATAAGAACGAAATTTAAAGAATTAAGGTTTGTTTGCAAAATTTTGCCGCAGCGCAGCGGCGCGTTATGGAGGGTCTATTCCCATGTAGATAGGACTCTGGACTGCCCTACTATGACCTCCCGCTCATTCAACTGCTATATATATGAAGTTTAATTGCTAAACGCATGTATTATTAAGTTTGTGGGTGGAATCTGAGGCTTTTCCACGTTTATATTGCATCCAATCTGATTTTCACGCGATTTTACGTATAATAATCGGACCTGCACTGAAAAAAAAAATGATTGCTGGAATATCAAAATTTGCTTTGCTGAAATAGCAAATTAATCAATTTGCTGGTTTATACATGCTCATGGATAATTGAGCGATAGTTTTGTAAAAATTACAAAATGAAAATTGTAAATATTGCAAATTAAAATATTGCAGTTTTTGCATTCATTTTTTATGTAAACATAACAAACAATTTGCTAGTTTATCAATACAAATAGGAAAAAGAGCAAAATTGAATTGTAGTTATAGCAAATAAAAAAATTGTAAAAATTGCAAATTAAAAAAATGCTATACGAGCAAAATAAATCGGCCAATTTGCAAAAACATTTATAAAAATGGCAAAATTCCAATTTGCTCAAATTGCAAATTGACATTTTTGCAAAAATTGCAATTTGTTTTGAAAAAACATCAATAACATTTTTTAAAAGTAACAAAATGTATTTTGCTCAAATTGCAAATTAACTTTTTTGCGAAAATTGCAAATTCATTTGTTTGCAAAAATTGCAATTTGTTTTATAAAACAGCAAATTATTTTAATTACAAAAGCAAAACATAATGGTATCCGTTCGGTCGTTCGCTGGGGCGCGCCTCCTGCGGAGTGCGGAGTCCGGTCAAAGCGAGCCTTATCAAATAATTTTCTCTTTTCAGCTTTCAATGGGTTTGTTGCAAACTTTTGCTACAGCGCTATAGAGTTTTGAATCTGATTAAAATCGCCTGAAAATTACATTGGCGGCATCAAATAGTCATAAAATCCATTAATAAACCCACAAAACGCATTATAAAGAAAGCCAAGATGGCAGTCGTAAAGCCGAACAATCTGTGCATGCGCACGTCGAACATCAAAGATAGGCGATCAGTGGCGTCATTTCGGGTTCGGCTTGGGGGGAGGGGGGGCAAAAATGTGATGACCTTTTTTTTTACTTTTTTTTTTTTTTTTGCTCATCAATATTATTTTAGACACTCTCCAGCCCTGCACATTTACGGCCCTAAATTCCAACAAAACTCGTTAATGACCACCAAATTTTAGTTCAAAACTTTTTTCTTCTCCTAAAAAAAAAGAAAAAAGAAAGTCATCACTTTTTCACTTTTGGCCGACCCTTGGGGGGGGCAGTTGCCCCCCGCAAATGACGCTACTGTAGGCGATCCATTTTCCCCTTTTTCGTTGAAAGGGGGGAAAAGAAAATATCTCTGCAGTCAAACTGTGATTTTAAAAATTTGCATGGTCAAGATGTTGTATTCTGTGAAGGGTGGCGGGGAGCAAAATATCAAGAATATAGGGTGTTGCAAAACTTAAGTGCCAAACTTATGGAGTGTATTTTTGGGGTCAACATGTACCTATATAAGGCTTTATTTTTCTACACGAATAAGTGCTGCAAATGTTTCCCTTCTGAGCTAGAACCCTCCAAAGTTTTGAAAACAAAAAACAGAAAACAAAAACAAACACAAAAAACAACACCTTTGAATCATCTCCTTATAGATACATCTGATCTAAATTTATTTTTTTCATAATTTCTCACCAAATAAGCTCAATTGGACAGCACTTGTCACAAAAGAACCGAGTGACATTTTTGATAAAATTGAGTTATTGATTGATAGACGTAGCAATACTGAATCTCGAAGCGACAAGTGCTTCTTCTAATAACAACTATTTCCCGTCAAAATTCCAGGTAAAAGTGAGCTGGTGAGCCTCATTGAAGTCATTGTCCATATATGATGAAATAAAATGAGAACTTGGTTCCTTTTTCTGATTAGGTTAAACCTTAATCCGAGTCACGTAAGGAACCAACTCCGACTTGGTTCCTTTAATAGAATTGGGAACGGACTTAAGTCCGGATTAACGGATTTTAAATTAATCAACAGTGTAAACCAACTCTGCCGTTTGGTTTCTCTTAGAGATTCGTTTTTCGTGATTATGCCAAACAAAAAGAAGAAAGGAACCAAGTCACTTTAAACGCTAAAAATTAAGTACCTACCTTTCCTGTATAGGAAATTCTACTTTTCCGGTGTTGAAATGCGAAAATATAACACGGTAGTTGAATGAAATCAAAACGTAAGTAATTCCAAGTTTTTTGTTTAAATGCTAGCTCTTCAACTTTGGACTCAATTTTCTCGAGATTAGCTCCATGTCACGTGGTTCCTTTTTAATGAATGCTGTCTAATTATTATCATTGCTAGCAAAAGCATTAAAGCTGTCCAGACTTTAGTGGCAAGCTTTTCCAACACCTGCGTGTTGGAATTTTCCCTGCTTGTTTTTTTTTTTTACTTTGAGTTACGCCTGATTCAATTAACCGTATCAACTGCACTTATAACTTTTTTCCCCCGGACAAAACTATTATTTAAACACCCAAATTTACAAATTTCACCCTTGAATCAAACGTTTTATTTAAAAGTTATGAAGATTTTCGTGTTTTGATAGACATTCCTTCCCTCTTCCCGGTTCTCAATGGGCTGGATCAAAAGTAATCCCAGTTTTGGACGCCTAAAATCAAGTTCCATCACCTCCCAAAATATCAGTACAAGATAGACCGAAACTATTTTTGCCCATATTTTAAAGATAGTTGTTTTCGAGTTTACCTCTCCACCCTAGGGAAACTTCCCCAGGGGTCTTAATTTCGAAAATTTCCCTAGCGAATTGGTCCTTCGAAAAGATAAAGAACGGCGCAAACCACGTCCAAATATCTTAATTAATAGTGCAAAAGTTATGACCACTTTCAGTTACTTTACAGCCACCCTGTATATAAAGTTACCCCCCAATCTATTATACTAAGCTCCTCCGCCCCCCACTATATCTCTTGAGTAAGAGCCATCGAAAATAGCACCCCCTGAAAAAGCTATAAACGTAGGGAAATGGCGCAATGTTCCATCGATAAGGAAAAAAGTTAAAAGGTGCATTATTTTTGAATCACCCTATATATCCCAAATGGTTTTTATAATTTTGAAAATCCAACATTAGATTCGTTTTTCTTGACCAAAAATACCCCTGGCTACCAAATTTCATGCAAATCGGACGTTAAACAACTGCTATTTGTCCTTTTTTGCCGCCCGCAAGCTTATATACCGAAATTGTGTCCGCATTCACCATCGGCTCTAGCTGGTGTATTGGATAGGATACTGGATTAGGAATCTGTAGGAATAGGTAGGTTGTAGGTTCAAATCCCGGTCGGGAAGTTGACAGCTAAAAAATTAGGTATAACCACAGAGTCCGCGGTATTTGGTAGCAGCGCGCTGTGTGCCCAACCTAATTGCATGACAATATTACCTAGTATAAATTGCAATTTGATAATGATCGAATGGCGAGTTATGTATTGTAACTTGTACAGTAAAATTATTGTTGGTTGAACAAAAAAGTTTTGTTAATATTGCAAATTGAAAATTGCTGGTTGAACAAAAGGGAAATTGTTGATATTGCAAATTGAAAATTGCTGGTCTACCAAACTCATTTCGTAAGTTTTGTAATTCAAAATGTCCAAATGACAAACATACTTTGCTAATTTTGCAATCCTTAATTTGCAATTTTTGCAAAGTAAATGTTTGCAATTCTTCCAAAACATTTTGTTATTCGAGCAAAACTGTCATTTTATAGAATTGCAAATTACTGTTTTGCCAGTCCAGCAAAATGAAGAGTGTAACGTTTTTTTGCAATTAGCAATTGCTATTTTAGCAATGCCCCATGCTCTTCCAACAAACCTTTTTTTTCAGTGTGCTCCCATAACGATGTAGCAAACCTTTACCTACTTTCGTCTGATGTGGGCCCATTTCCGACGAAACAGAGATAAAGTTCTTGTTTTTCTTGTTCTTCTAATAGGTTTAAACACAAGAACAGTCTAACGTGTTGCGAAAGGTGGAAAAAGAATGATGGAGTGACTATCGTTTTGAGCCTTTCTTCGTCAAGAGATCAGGGGAGATTACGTGAAAGAAACGTTACAGCTACTTGCGGGTTCGCGGAGAGCAGGAGTTGGTGGAGGAGCCGGAGCCAGCCAAGCTCGGATTGCGGTAGGCGTGATTGACAGATAAATGCGTTGAGTGCCTCCATCCTTCGTCAGTTAGCACATCCGAGAAAACTTTTCAATCTTACATCCAGGCATCCTTGCCAAATGGTCAGAAGAAAAATACTTTCACAGCTTCACAATCCTCTATAGGAAGGAAGGCGATCAATAGGCAGTGGGTCCTCCGTTGCAAACTTTTGCAACATCAATATGGAGGTCGATTGTAGTGCGTAAAATCGCGTAAAAATTACATTGAGATATCGAGCATCAAACAGTCTCACAATCAACTCTTAAAGCCTCAAAAGGCGTTGTAAGTGAAGGCTAAGATAGCGGTCAAATGAACGAATCAACCCTGAAAGCATGCACCCCGAGCAGCAATGATGACCGACAACATTCGGCAAAGCAGATACTTGTCCGGTGTTTCCTTTTTAGAATTATTGCAAATCGACACAAACTGTGATACGAGGGTTGTCCGTAACTTAAGGTCTTCAAAACTATTTCACATAGAAAAATTCATTTTATTGAAAAGAAAAAAAAAACAAAAACAAAAAAAACAAACAAGTACAGATTGTGAAAGCTTGAACTCTTAGAAAATTTTCTACGTAGTCACCATTACGACCAATACATTTTTTAAGTCGCTCAGGAAGCTTTTTCAAAATTGCGTCATACCCCGCTCCCACCATTGCGCATAAGGAGGAATCGGCAGCTTCTTCGAGCTGCTCAAGACCCCCCAAGTGTTGTTTCAAGTTGGGAACAAATACTAGTCACTTGGGACCAAATCAGGACGATATGGAAGATGGTTTCTCACCCGAATTTGGCGATGAGATCTGTCGTGGTCATGAAGCGGGCGATGTGGCGTGAAAGCGGGCGTTGTCATGGTGTAAGCCGACCTCTCTTTTTGTTCTGTATGGCCCCGTGACCTGTATTCTTGGACAAAAAAGGCGTTCTGCTGGTCGACTACCTTGATTAAAGTACACAAATCAACAAGGAAAGGTACAGCAAGACACCAACAATACTGCGCCGGGCAATTTTGATGGAAGCAGGCAACTGGCAGAAGCACGCGTCAAATTTTCACTCGTTGTTTAAACTATTACTTATAAACCGTACTCATGCATTATATTTTTAATTGTTTACTACTGATAGGGAAATACGTTTTGATAAATTCCAAAGATCACACTGGTCGCCACGAACCCTCTAAGGCTAAAACGGTCTCTAAATAAACTTGAGACCAAATTTTCCCGCACTCTGGCAACCTTGCCTCCGAGCAGAGGCAATACTTTAAAGTTAAACTTCAGCGTTTTATTTCGTGTGCCAGCTCTTAATGTCAGTCACGCCCGAAGTGAAAAGTTTCGGCAAAAAGGAACAATTAAAGGGTCGAGAAGATCATCAAAACACTTGCTTTGCAGTTACTCAGCGAAAGTTGTAAGCTCGAGTTTAAAGTTGCGTGGAAGTTGTTGAAAATTTGCAGCAAACGTGCAGCAATACTACTAGCAGCGCCAGTAAGTAAAATATGTCCCAGCTCCCGCAGAAGCTTTGACAAGGTGAGGGTAGAAGAGGAGGATCCACTTTGAATTTTTCTCCACGCACCCCCCCCCCCCCCAAAGAGTAAACAAGAGTCGCAATTTAATTTAAGGTCTGCGTGGTCAACACAGATAGGAGATCGGAGCCGCGGGCTGGCCTCTGATTGGCTGTAATCGTGGTGCCAACCTGTTTTAGGCCTAATGGAAATTAACACGGGGTTTTCGTTCCGGGACGTTTATCGTGAGACATGTGCAAAAGTGTGACTAAACAATTGATACGAGTCGATTTAGCAGAATTTTCTCAACAAATTGATTGGTCATAAGTGCCATCACTTCATTGCAAATTCGAAAAGACTGTCTCAGTTGAAAAGTACGCACAATGGCGTGTGTTTGAGTAACTCACTATCATGTGTACTTTTCAACTGAGACAGTCTTCTCGAATTTGCAATATACTGGTACTTGTGGCCTATCAATTTGTTCGGAAAATTATGTTAAATTGACTCGTATTAATTGTTTAGAGACTGTTTTGCACAGGTTTCGAATTAAACGTCCCGGAACGAAAGCTCTGTGTTAATTTCCATAAGGCCGAAAATACTTTGGATCCTCGATTTCCCTCGATTTCCAGCCAATCAGAAGCCGACTCTTATCAGCATTGACCACGCTGGCTCTCAATGCGATTGCGACTCTTGTTTACTCTTTGCCCCCCTCTCTCTTAGAAGTTATAGGTTAGGTTAGTTCTGCCTCAGCTCGGTGGCTAGGTTGCCAGAGCGCGGGAAAAATTGGTCTCAAGTTATTTAGAGGTCGTTTCAGCTTTGGAGGTCGTGTCGACCAATGTGATCTTTGGAATTTTTCGGAAATATTTCCTTATCAGTAGAAGACAGTTGAACTTAGTGTATACGCGTGTGGTTTGTAAGTTACGGTTATAACAGTTTAAATTTCAATGACAGAAAATTTGTTTCCATTTGACTTGATGAAATTAAAATCAGAGATTATCGGTGATAAAGTCCTCTTGAAACATTCCTTATTATGTAGAACAAGCTCAAGCAGGAAACTGAATCTAAAATGGGCATATTTCGATATAGCATTTAGCTAACCGCTCTCCCTCCTTTTCTCTTCCTCTCGACTGTGACTCCGCCAGTTTCAACCAATCTGTCCGATAATGATAAAGGAAGGGGTGAAGGAGGAGCGATCATGCAGATTTAATCTACATCTTTGTTCTTTTCTGACACATACGTTCAAATACAGCGGACTGAGAGATATAGTGGAAGGACATGGCGGCCATAAGTAATTCCACGCGAAACTTTTCCAGGCTTCAATCCGATGGATAGCGCCACTAGTCACTTTTAGGAAAAGTCCTATTTTTGGCATTTTAAATTGTAATTTCAGGAAAAACGCGTGATCTAAAAACGTGGAGTGCTTGAGCCCCAAACGAGCTAAATTGGTTGAGAATTAAAGGCGTTAGTTATGCAATTCTTTCCGCCATAAGCTTCGTGAGTGCGGGTGAGAGCGAGTGATACTATGTCTATCTGCCTCACTCACATTCATAGAGGCTTATGGGAATTCTCGTATTCCATAATTTCCTGCTTCATTTTTGAGTCTTTCAGCTTGAGGGTATCCTCCTGAATTATGTTTGCGGTGCTGCAGTTCCTGGAATTTGTACACTTGGCGTAATTCATCGATTTCAGCCAAAAGCTGCTGACTTTTTGAGCAGTGCTAGTGGTGCGCTATTCATCGGAGAGAAATCTAGAAAAGTTTCGCCTGGAACCCCCTAAGGAAAATGTCTCCCGATGGATTTTTTCTCTCAAATTTAAGCTGCGAGGTGATGCAGAGATGGCTCATGTTGACTGCGCTACAACCGTGATTATCTTCAAACTTAGAATCATACGATTGAGTTTAGAGTCGTGACAGCTTCATCTTGACGTTACATCAGCTTTAATTTGAGATAAAACAATATGAAATCCATCGGGAGCCATCTATTATTTACCACAAGGCCAAAGCCAGGTCTTTTCTCTGTCTCTCACAATCAGTCTACCTATGGATATTTGAGCGAATAAGTGTTAGAAAAGAAGTCAAATATCCGGACCAAATCTACATGATCGGCATGATCGACATGATCGCTCCTCTGCCCTCCGCTCCTTCCTTTATTTTATGAACTTCACTAAAGCTCGGAAATAATCTGATCTGTAAACTTTTCTCAATCGGTGTGTTTCGGCGTGTTAGATCTTTTGTTTATGAAACGAAGTAATTTCCGGAGGACCAGATGATTTGATCATCAAACGAAGAGAGAACTAATAATTTTAACTATTTTTGTAGAGGGCCGCAAGCACGCGCGTTCAATTGCGGCCAAAGTATCGAAAGGAATGATCGAGAAACAATATATGACGTGACTGCAAGCGCGCGCGATCAATTGCAGTCAAAGTATCGAAAAAGAGGGAAATAATTCGAGAATCGATTATTTGAATGTATTTAAATGCAGAAATTTTGTCTTTTATAATTTAAATGAAGATCTTATCGAGAAGCAATTTATTAACACTATTTTTAATGGAGAATTATTTTCTTTTAACGTTTAACTTGAGGTTTATCGGGAAGCGATTTAATTGTACTATTTAGATGGAGAAATAATTTATTTTTTACAATGTTAACTTAGATTCGATCGAGAAGCGATTTAATATTTGATTAACACTTCTTCGCGCGATTAAAACAAAAGTACCTCTTACGAACCGGTCCAAAGACCCAAAGCAAGGCTCTCTAAAAAAAAAAAAAAAAAAAAACCCAAGTTGTCGATTTGATTCTTAACACCGATTTCATTATACTGTATATTTCATATTGGATGTGACAGCATCAATATTAGGTATTGTAAACTATTCTGGTTGCAAGGTTGGTGGGATTCGATTTGCAGTAACCCTCTCGTGATGAGTTTTGATTTGTTTCGCCGTAAAGAAATATGTTAATAATCCATTTACCTACGGTGAAACGAGACGAGAGCTGCAAACGTTGTAAAATCGTATACATTTACCTTCATATTGTGTCGGTACTTTTTTAAAATCCGTTTTCATTGCACCGCGAACATCATTTAGAGACAATCGTCGAGATGCATCAAAATTGGCTAGGTACGTACGACTCTTATTTTAGACCCACTGTGTTCCAATTTAAGGCTTTTGGTCAAAGCAACCGCACTTATGTAATACTTAGAGCCTTTTTGGGTCTTTTTAGGGCAAAATTTTACCCTTGAAATGTATTCTACAACGCCGCACAAAATTGCCGATTTCCAGAGAAATCGTCGAGAAGCGTCAAAATTGGCGTATTTTGATCCTATTCTAGACCCACTGTGTTCCAATTTAAGACATTTTGGGCAAAGCAACCGTGCTTACGTATTATTTGGAGTCATTTCGGGTCATCACATGCCAAAGGTTTACCCTTGAAATGTATTCTAACGCCGCCGTATCAAAGTTGCCGATTTTCAGAAAAATTGTCGAGAAGCATAAAATTGGCGTAATTTTGCTTCCTTTTTGAACCCACTGTGTTCAAATTCAAGGCATTTTGGGCAAATTTACCATGTTTAAGTATTATTTAGAGCCATTTTGGACACTTAAAATGTATCTTAACGCCGTATCAAAATTGCCGATTTTCGACGAAAATTGACTTTTTTGGCCAAAATATCGAAACTTCAAGCCCTTTGCGCGAGGGTCAAATATTGACCAATTTTAAAAAAAACTGGATATATTCTTGATCCTCATCACTAGGACCGTCTTTTCTATATAGTGACGTTTCGATTTTCGGAAAACGGCGTTTTTCATTCCACCCTAATGCACGGGAAATTAAAAGGCGGAAAAAAAGGAATAATTTTGAAGAAAAATGATTTATTAATTTAAAATGACTAATTAAGGGGAATATGTTGAACATGAATGAGAAAAGAAAAAGTCGAAAAATTGAGATGAACAAAGGTAATTTGAAGAAAAGGTGGCCCCTTTGAGATGCATTACAGTGACTAGATAAACCACAGTGCGGCCATTTACCCTCCACCCCTCAAGAGTGCACCCACTTTAGCATTGGCAGCATGGGGAGTATGATTGTTCTTGGGTTTCGGAATGAAGATTTCTCTACCCCCTGTCTGAAAAAAGTCATTAATGCCATGTATAAACCATTTTTAGGGCGGGGGGTTGCGATATTTTTTGCGAGTAACTTAGGAACACACTTCCTCCCTATGGCGCCCGTGTTAAGTTGGGTGCGCAACCGCGGGGGGTCAGTTACGGGGAATCGTTGATTTCTCTCAATTTTGAGAACCAATATGTTTCAAATTTGACAAAAGGCCTTCAATCGTGTCTAACTTGCGTACGAGAACCCTATGAAACCGTGAAACTACTTCTAAATGCTCAAATTTGCGATTTAAGGAATCCGACCAATCAGAAAGACGACCGAAATGGCCACACTGTGGTTCATCCAGTCACTGTAAGATGCATTGTTGGTTTATGCTATCTAGCGGACGGAGCGGGAACCTTGCTCCGCCGCGACTCGTCGCGAGTTGGTAGGCGAAGAGGACGAAGAGGGCAAGCGGCTGGCGCTTGACCTTGCACTGGCCAGAACACGGTGTAATCACCGGATGAATATCAGAATATTCGCAAATATGTAGGTATTTTCAAGCCAGTGATGGAGATTCCACCCGCGGTTGAGAAAAGATTACAGATCAAAGTATTTTCGAGCATGACGGTCATAAGCTGAACTGAGCTTTGTAATCTTTTCTCAACCGATGAAATCATCTGGGAACTGAAATATGTCATTAAATGCACTCGGAACGGCAGCTCCGTTCTCAAGGCCGTCATTACATTTTGACGTCACTCATTACATCCGCTGCAAACATTCACTCTGTACCGATCGGCATGGCTCTTTATCTTTCTTTCATTTTGCCCATTTGAACGCATGTGTTAGAAAAAGATGGGCAGAAGGGCCTGTCACGTGACCTCAACCCCAGTCTCAGTCCTTCTCTAAAACATGCAGTCAAATGGGGAAAGAGAAAGAAAGGAACATTTCCCAACCGATCGCTTATTCATCTCTTTCAGCTCCTTCCTCCTTGTCACTCAGATTAATCATTTCTCTCAATCTTCACTTATAATTGCATCCTGCTCTGATACGTTGCCAAGTTTTGCGGTTGCATCTGCTTCCAAAAATCGATAGATTCACTCCATGCATGCCATCAGAATCATATATACATGTCATAACTCCTATCTCAAAGTGAGGCAGTACAGGCCATTTCATTCTCGTTTGTTTGGCTCAATTTCTTTTTTTTTACCTTTTGTCAAAAATCGTATTTAATTCAGTCAAAATTGATTTTAAATGAAACCGCAAGTGTGTTAGGGTGGCTGTATCTGAACACAGTATTCCAATATAGCTATTCAGGCTAGTCAGTTTTGCTTCTTTCTGTCTTGTGTCCGTTTTTTATCGTGCTATTCCCTCCAAAAGAGTCAATAATATATAAATATATGTCTTTGTTCAAATCCACGAGCTATACCAACAGAGAGGTATTGTGGGACGTGCTTTGGCAGTATTTATTAATAATCTAATTTGGACATTTTCACAAAGGCTCAGTTTCCTTACCTCTCTTCTTTTAATCTTAAGAATTTGAAAAAAAAAAAAAAAAAAAAAAAAGTTGTGACAAATCCATTTAAAATTGGTTTTAAACGAAAGTGCCGGTGAATCAGTCAAATTTTAGTGTAACTGGTTTCTTTTGGAGGGATCAACACGATAAAAAAACTGACGTATGACAGACGCAAGCAAACTTTTCTCACCTCGACAGTTGCATTCAAGTTCTGTGTCCAGATATCTATAAGATAGCCAATCTACGACACTTGCACTTTCGTTTAAAACTAATTTCCATAAATAAAATAGATTTTTTGATTTAAAGTTAAAAGGAAAATAAAAACAGGGGAACTCCAATACAATTTATTTATTGGTAAAGCGTGTCGCGATGGTCTGTATGCAGCCGCGTCGAGGGACACCCTGAGGCAGCAGCTTCACTCGCGCCGTTTATGAAATTTGAATTACGTGGTCTTGAGCGCGGGGAAAAGGTTATCTTTAGAGGCGATTTTCTCAAAAATCTGTGAAGTAAAATCAAATCGGCAGGGTGAAAATCTTGTTCAATAAGTCTAGTGGCTGTAAAATTAAATTGGTTGTTGAAAACTTTGACCCTAGGCATAGTTAAAAACCCGGGTAAAAAAAGTCGATTCCGCCCATTGGAGTACAGGTAAAATCAAACGTCCCGCTACAGCGCGGACCTCGAAAAAGCCTATCCATAGTACCCTCTTATATCTATGAACCCTATAGAGCAGAGCAGGTCTGATTGTGAGTAAAAAAAAAAGCCATCATATGCGCATGCGTGAATACATAGAGAGAGAGAGGCAGCGTCAGTCGACAGTCATCTCGTCTCTCTCATTCGTCGGTTTGCAACGCAGCGATGCTGGGCTATGAAGATTGGGTTTGAAGAGAGGGAGGTTGCATAAAGGTTCGCAAAGAATCATAAACCTGTCATAATCTGAGAAGGGTGAGATATAGCTTGTGGTTGTGTGTGTAAACTCAGTATATTTTCTGTGCGTGTGCGACGAAGCCACCAACACACTTACACACTCTGTGTGATTGCATCGAAGACAAATCAAAGACAACTCAAGTCAGCGCTGATATCTCAACGGGAAAGTCTAAATAAGCAAACTAAAAACGGTGAAGGCATCAAATGACTCCAAATAAAAAATTTCAACGTGTCTGGGTGTCTCATTGTACGTTAATCAAAAATTTATCGAAAATACGCAATACGACCCGAGCATTTGAGTCTGGATTCAAATCCTGAAACTAAATCCCCCAAACACACAAAAAAAAAAAAATTGTATACAGCAAAACGAGAGTAAGAAGCTTAGGTAGAGCTCGATTCAGAAGTGTAGGCGGACGGCGGACCAAAACCATAATCTTTAGCGAATTTTCAACTTTTATTCCTTCAATTCAATACCGAATTTGACCCTGACTTTATTCTTTTGTGTTTAAAGTTTTCCTCATTGAAAAGTGAACACTCAATTTCAGTTTTGTTCATTTTCACCGAGTAATATAAGAAATAATGTTGACAAATTCCATTGATTATCAGTTTAGGTCCGCCTACACTCCTGAAACTACCTCTACCAATACTTGGTATGACACGCTGGAAAATCAGAATCAGATCGCCCTGGCTGCCTCACTTTCAGGTAGGAATTACGACCTATGTATAAGTCTCTCTACAGGCTCTAGCTCTTTAGCCACTCTCAAACACTTTTTTTTTATAACTTAAGGGTAGGACAAATAGATGAGACAAAGAAACCGAGCCCGTATAAAAAACACCATTAGAGATTTCCATCATGGCTGATGTCTACATGAGTACATGCTGCCTTCACAGCACGTCCTACCAAGTCTTTCTATTGCTACAACTTGTTGATTGAAATACTCCTGTGTCCACTAAAGAACATGCGGCAACAATGTGGTGTCACAGTGACTTTGCATATTTTCATATCTCATGCAATTTTTCACAACAGTGCAGTCTATTAGAAGAGAGAAGCCAGGATCCCTTGACAGTTTTAAATCGTGTATGAATAATAAATTATGCACTGGTGCCTCGTTATCAATCGAGATCCATCATTCATAGCAAAAATATGGAATCAGCATTTCCAAATCGAGAAGTTGTTGCAGAGATATTTCAAGAGGAAGAGAACAAGTCTACAAGTGCAATGTCTACAAGTTTGAAGTGATTACGAAAAGTTTTGATAAGTAATAAATATGTAGCGTTTAAAAACACTGAAAAAAAAAGTGTGGAATGGGGCTCTTGCTAACTTTTGTTATACGCGATTAAAGAGATATTTCTTGCCTAAAAACCATCAAAACTTACGTTGAGCTCATTTCGGGGACTAGTAAACCTATTTTTTGAAGAATAAAAACCTCTATTTTTTTAATTGTTTCTTGTAGAGCATCTTTTTCTAAACAAAATGATGTATAATATGTAATATTTCAATTTTTCTATGCAATTTAAATATCACACTGAAAAAAAAATCAGCTAAATTTAACTAATTTCAACTTAAAAGTATGGACACGACTTAAAACAAACTGTTAGTTTAACTATTTGAATTAGTGAAATTAACTCCGTGCCTTGTTAATTAACATTGCACGGAGTTAATTTTACTAATTCAAATATTCAAACTAACAGTTTTAAGTGGTGTCCATACTTTTAAGTTGAAATTAGTTAAATTTAGCTGATTTTGTTTTTTTCAGTGCATGAATAAAACACAGACTAACCCTCTAAGACCAAAAATAAACTTGTAAATGTGAGCTCTTTTTTTTCCCTTCAATTTTCCGAAACTTTTGTTTTTTTTTTAGTTTCGATACACTTTTCTTAGAAACTAGTAAAGCTATTATCATGATTTTTAGAGTGTGCCGCAAGGCAGGCTCTATTGAAATCGTTTTCTTTAACTATGGACCATTGGTTATAGCGTTTCCCACGTTCTCTATGTATTTGTATGAAAATAAGCTCCGCCCATCTCGTCCTCCGAATTTTTGTTTTCGTTTTATGAAGTAATATTTTACCGGTTACTTTTTGATATTCATTTTGTAAGAATGTCAATTCCATTTTTATCTAGATTATTTTTCTTGAAGTGGGTTTTCAATATTCAAATTCGGTTGTAGTGATAATTTCGTCCAAACTTTTCGCGCTCTTTTTGAGAATTCAAATATTTTTTCAAAAGAAGTGCCAAAATCGTCCAATCAGTGAATGTGAATTGTTAAAACATTGCTTATTGGGAACCAATCGACAGGGAAAGATTTTTTTCGACCCATCAAATGATGGTGAAAATATGAATGTTGTGACTGATCACCGTGATGTACCATGATGATGTAACAAGTGCTTCATCGTGCGTTTGGCTGCATGATTATTTCGAGTATTATGACGTCATGGTACGATATATTGCTCCGATCAATCGTTTTGAGACCGTATAGAAGCCATTTCATCCACTCATCGTTCCTGCTTACTCTATGGAGCTAAATGTCCAATCGACAGGGAAACAACTCACCTCTTGAAAAAACAAAACAGCTCACTATCAATGTATCGACCGTTGCAATCTAGACGAGCCAACCTCCGTTCGAAATATTGTGTCCGTTTTATGCTTCTCACTTATTGTTGATCGATGAAGCGGGACTTCAGCCGAAGTTCACAAGTTGGAAATTGGAATCATTTGTTATTCGAATGATCCTTGTTATTCTCAATGGTTCAAACACGCGTTGAGAATTTACTTTTGGATCGTTGAAACATTTAATTTCTTTTATTCATTATTTACCTAATCAAATATCGTATAATTTCGTAACTTGTTCACGAAACTTTTGTTTTAATTTCTTCTTTTTTCGTTTTCTTATAGTTTCCAGATCCCAACTGAAACTTTTAATGGAGCAGCAAAGGTCTGAAATGTTGTGTTTCTTATAAGAAAACTGATAGTACTTAATAAGCTGAGAACAATGGCGCCTTCGGTTTTTTCCTAAGTGTCCCGGTTTCGGAGATACATACGTGTAAAGTTGTAAAAAATCGTGTATGTAGTGACGTCACAACGCGGAATTCCCATTTGTTCCCAAAAAAGTGTATTTTGGGACAAAATCCCATCTCCAGGACAGTGGGACTTAATTAGAAACCAAAGGCATCTTTTTTTCTCAGCTCATCAAGTACTTCCATTTTCTTCATAAAAACCACAACATTTCAGATCCTTGCAACGCCCGATTCAACTTACTGTTGTCTTCCAGAACATCATTTTGTAAATTGTCAATGGTGCCCTCATATCTTAATAATATTACCTCTCATCAATACATATTGCGACTTATTAATTATTCCTAGCTCATTGAATGTATTACAAACTAGTTTTAAGTGACACTTTTTTAGTCAGTTGTATATAGACTTGTTCTTTTTGTTATGTTTTGATTCACTAGTTTAATCTCTTACTACCATGTTTAAGTTTTGCTACCAAATGTTTTGTCTACAACATGTTGATTTTTGCAATATCTTTCCTGCTCATTTGACAATTGTTAATTATTCTTATTAGTTGAATTAAAATTCAATATCTTAATTTTCTTAATTGCAATCTTACCAAAAAGTTTCTTTATATCCTTCTACCAACAATTTTTACTCAATGACAGAAAGTTTTACTCGTTGCAACATACTCCGGAATTACTGGGCACATCGTGCACTTCTATCAATTCCACCCAAAAATGTTCGTTTTCAGTTATAGGTACATTACTCAGATGTTGGGCACGCTCTTCCAACACATCCGTGTTGGGTGCTACAGCTTGTTTTTTTAATGTTTTTAAATTCAGCCTCCCGCTATGGAAGCAAAATCAAAGTCTTTGTGCAGTTGGATTTTTTTAAAAAAAAAAGAAAAAAAAAGTTGAAAGCTCAGAGGAAACATGAAAAAGTGCAAATTGTTGAGCTTTCAAACAATTGAACTTGAAGTTGCGCAAACATTAAAATTCACTTGAATGTCTTCAAAAGATACTAAAAAGTATGTGTGCAAAATCTCATTGCTGTATCTCAAAACAATCCTGAGAAAAGTGTACCAAAATAAGACCCATTTTTACATGGGTAACATAAACATATGTATAGGGCCACTAGTCCATTTTGAGTCAATTATGAAATTACTCAAAGACTCACAAAATTACTATAAAGTTTTAGGCGTAATGGCAGAGCAAGGCAAGTACCATTTAGTAGATTCCTATTTTGTTTAAGGTTCTCTTCTGCGTGATTCTATAGAGTGAGTGACTTAGAAAGAAATCCCGAACGATACCTTTATAGTTCCGCCATCTATCTTTGCCATTAATTAATTCGCCATTAATCTTTGCTCTTAAATGGTGGAGCTCAGCAAGTATCATATATGAGGGATGCCTGTCTTATTTGTTCGTCTCTCTCAATGAACTACACAGAGGAAAAATTCAAATTAGACAGGATATTTTATGGTACCTGCGTCGCGTCGCGTCGCGTTCGCTCCGCATTTAAGCCTTAAGCTTTAAAGTCATTTTGTAAGTCAGTGAGTGAATTTCATCATTTTTAAATGCGCCCATCGTGATTTCCGCTAAATTTTACCCAAGAAACTATTCAATCACCTGTAGCAAAAGTTAGCAATTGCCTCATTGGCACTATTTGCAGTGACGCGGTGTTTGGATGGATGGGTCATATAATGGAACGTGTTTTCTTTAGCGTAAATCCTATTGCTACAACGCAATGATGTAATTTTCTTAGAAAGAATGCACCATCTGTTTTATGATGTCAACAATTCGAATTAATGGCGTTGGTTGCATTATGATCTGAGATCGTCAAAAGCGGCAGAAAATCAGAAATGAAATTTCTCATCGAGCAATTTATCATGTTTAAACTTTCACGACCAATTTTAATCACAAAGAACACTTTTAACAAGAGCTTATTTAATCAGAATCAACAAGCTATACCAATAGTGGGGCCAATACATGTCATATAAGTCCTATTCCAAAGAAATGCAGCATGGGCGCCATCCGATTGTGATTTGTTTGCCTCATATCGTTTTAACCTTAAATCAAAAATTGCAATTAATTCAATGCAAATTGGTATTAAACGAAAGTGCATTCAAGTGTTTTAGAGTAGATATCTGGACACAGAATTCTAATACAGCCATCTAGATGAGAGAATTTGGCTTGTTTCTATCTTCTGTCACGTGTCAGTCTCTTTATCGTACAAATCCGTCCAGAAGAAACAGTTATATAGATTCCTTTGTATATAATAGCCACTCTGAAACAGTTGCACCTTCGTTAAGAACCAGTTTCAAATGGATTTTTCTCTTCGTTTTTCTTTAAAGTTTAAAGGTTAAAAAAAAGTGAGGCTATGAAACCGAGCCAGGGTAAAATGTCTACAAGAGATGTCCATCATGGCTGCCTCCGCCCTCCGAGCTGCCTCAAATGCCCATTTGGGCTAAAAGAATCATTGGGCCAAATCAGCCCAATTTGAATTGCTCCTTGATTGTAGCTCGCAGCTTTTTATACGGTTTTTGCTGTATCAGCTTTGTTTGGCTTTGTTGTTGGACTGAATTTTGGCAAAATTTCTCAAGAAAGAGTGTTGAGAATGAGTAGTTGGACGTCATTTGTTGACCCCGACCGAAGGGTTCAACATTCACACGAATCAATTTAATGTATTCTTTAATAAAGTAAAAGTGGCAACATTGCCGTATCATTCGCAACATCAAGCTGAAATGCACGCGTTTGATGGGAATTATGATAAGCACCGGAGAAAGCCTCTTTACTAGGCCGCATCCACGCCACGGACCAGCTCTACTTCTTATTATGCTATTCGCCTTATCTCATTACCGCCTTCCACACCCTTCAAAAATTTTAATCATTATTCTTATGATCCCTCGTTTCTGCCCTTCAGATTCAAAGTTTATATCTTACTCATCCTCTTTTTCCTAAGAGATCTTTGTTCTCTCATAAAAAAATTCTAATTCTTTATTCTCGCATTCTTTTTTTTTCCATCCCTCAAAACAAAATGTTTTCCTGTTTTTTTCCTTTTTTCTGATACAGCAAAGAAATAGAAGATGAGAATAAACCATTTTTACTCTCACTCAATGATTAAGGGTATTGACCACTTCTAAAACTAGTTGAGGAGTCGGGAAAAATATTTGATCCTGCGCCTTGTTGCCAGTAAAGGCAAAGTTGTGAAAATTCCTTTCTGAATAGCTTGATATTTATGTTTTGTTATGGTTTGTTCTGTTCCGTTCCGTTCCGTTCCGTTCCGTTTTGTTTTGTTTTGTTTTGTTTTGTTTTGTTTTGCTTTTCTTTTCTTTTCTTTGCTTTGCTTTGCTTTGCTTTGCTCGCTTCGCTTTGTTTCGCTTCGTTTCGCTTCACTTCGTTTCGTTTCGTTTCGTTTCGTTTGTTTGTTTGTTTGTTTGTTTGTTTGCAGGAGCGTGCCGTGCGAGGGGAATGTGGATTGTGGGTACCCTTCGCCGGGTGGCACTTTCCGAGAGTGGCGACTTTATACAGTGAACAGCAAAAAAAAAAAAAAAAAAAGAGAGAAAGGTTTGGGCGGCTAAATTAGCCCTTCACTGCATGGGATTTTTTTTTCAACCAAAACGGGATTTTTCGATTCTCTAGGTGGTCACATATATGGGAAAAATAGCAAAAAAAATAATTATACAGTTTTCGGTGATAATTCTCATTTTTCCATTTTTGTCTCGTTTTTTACATGTGCTATAACACCATAAGAAATGGCGGGAAAAGAAAAACAAAATATTTTTCAAAGAGCAAATGCCAGAAGCTCAGGAAAAATAATGAAATAGGGGTTGAATTGGATACGGGGGCAAATTTCCCCCCCAACCATGATTTATTTTTTTTAATGCATTATAATGAGTGCTGGTGGTCTTTTGAAAAATGTTTGAGCCCCTTTTTATGTTTTCTTATAAAATGACACTGGTGATACAATTTGAAATAAGTCAAAATATACATTACAATGTCTGATATAGGGCTTTTTACATCATATGACACCGGTGTCACACTATGCAGTGATGGCTTAGGGTGATCAACCAAAAAAAAAGCCATCTTATTTATAGTTTTGAGGAGCGCCAATTCGCGGAGGACAGCAATATTACATGCCTGCCCCACCTTGCCGGAAACCACTGCAAGAACCTGGCCACAGAGCCGCTCCCCCAGTAGGACAAGATTTGATACTTGTAACATATTTTCTGATTTTTAACGAGCAATGGTTTTCTTTTTTTTTTTTTAAAATTTGGCTCACTGATTCGATAGTG
Source organism: Trialeurodes vaporariorum (assembly GCA_011764245.1). Classification (NCBI taxonomy): domain Eukaryota; kingdom Metazoa; phylum Arthropoda; class Insecta; order Hemiptera; family Aleyrodidae; genus Trialeurodes; species Trialeurodes vaporariorum. Next base: position 289,436 of record VMOF01000369.1, on the reverse strand, counting down.
ACATTGTTGTCAGGTTGTCACACTCACATCGGGCGGCCGCGTGGCGCGTACCTACCTCCACGAGCACGCTGATGAGCTTTGTCGAATGAGAGCGTTTTACGCCGAAAAGCCGTAACTTGATGATCTGCTGTTCAACTTTTAAAATAAATGTAAATCAATATTTATAAGCCGAATCACCATACGTAGACTATACATATAATTGATTGGCGCGTACCCACCTCCGCGAGCACGCTGATGAGCTTTGTCGAATGAGAGCGTTTTGCGCCGAAAAGCCGTAACTTGATGATCTGTTCAACTTTTAAAATAAATGTAAATCAATATTTATAAGCCGAATCACCATACGTAGACTATATAATTGATTGTGAAAATGCAACGCAGTTTCATTTGTTGCGGTTAAGAAAAACGGATTACTCGGATCTTTCTTGCGGACGCAACTCAAGCATTCGGACACGTTCTCTAATTAATAATTATTAATAGCACGCATTCGGACACGTTCTTCAATGGGCTATGATTCCTGGAACAAACAATACTGATTACTGATTAACAGGGGCCAAATCACAATTCAATTTTTGTGATGGTGAATTTTAGTATTCATTGTATCTCCATTTGCACTTCGAATCCACTGGAATAACAATCAGAATTCTCACCAACGGAATCTGATCGGGAAACCAAGACACTTAATTGGGGTGGGCTAAAAAATGCTTATGGAATTTGCGGCACTTACGAGAGGTCATCGGTTGTCATCGGTAGATGACTGGTGTTCGCTCATGAGGGGTTTGAACTGGTTTAAACCCCTCGTTAGTATACGCACCGTACATACATGCGGAGGATCGTGCGGTCCAAACATTTTTGGCCCCTCACGATCTCATCAGCGCGCGGTCACCATATCGGTGAGTGTGAGAAAAATGACGTCAGTCGCAAGCCAGTGGACCTTTAAAAATTCTATAGCTCGTTAAAAGATGAAAGAGCGGTAGTTAAGACACCTTTTACACATTTTATTTATCTTATTTGCTTATTGAGATATACCTACTTACACAAAGTTTCCCCACTTTACGATTGATCCTCGTAACATAAACAAACACCGAAAAAAAAGGACTGACGAATCAATCGCCGTGGGCTCCGACCCATACGCCTAACGCCGCTGAAAATATACACTATAACCGAAATGTTGACTTAATGTCGCACTTATCTGCCCAAGGTACATCCTCTTGGCGGCTAAATTGACCGCCCTAAGACATTAAAATTGAACGCCCTGAGGCGTTCAAATTGACCGCTACTCACCGTCAGGCCGTCGAGTCAAGCCGTGGGCTAGACCATCAAAATTAGCGCCCGCTAGACCGTTGAATCTACAGTTCTAGTCATGTGCCGCTCGCCCACTCCTACGCTCCCGCAGCTCTCTCTCCACAAGGCTGTGGTGTGTGGGTTTACCATATCAACCTCTCATTATATTTTTAATCTGCGAAGATGTCGGCTTAAGAATGGATGAGACACCCATGTTTTCAACCGCCCAATGTCTGAATGAATCTCAGTACATACATTCATCCTAACATAAAATTTGATCTTCACTTACGACCATTGTTTATCTTTCTTTATTTAATCAATTGATGATCCAAATAGTTTTCTGCTTCTTTCACAGTCTGACAGGTGATTATGAGAGGCAATTGGCGTGAGCAAAAGTTTTTGCCGATCTACATTTAATCTTTCTAGAGCTCGCTAAAAATGGTGAAATCCCGCCCTATTCTCTGATACTCGCTGCGCGCCAGGCTGTGCAGAGGCCGTCAGTTTTGACCGCCTACGGACCGTCAAGTGTGCATACTACGAGAGTAAATTTAATTCCCACCAAAGTGTCGGAATAACACATTTCCTGTTGTTTTTACGGATATTAAAATGTTGTTTCAGCGAACGATGGCGCACTGAAAAAAATTACTGCTAGATCTAAACCCGCTCAGAGTTAATTCAACTAATTCAATTAGTTAAAAGTATGGACACCACATTTAAATGTTGTTTCTACTATTCTAACTTTGCTTAAATTTACTAATTGTGAATAGTTCAACTGACCTTCTCATTTCTTGAATCTGCAAAATAATTACTTGAACTTACTAATTGACAAAAATTATCCCCCAATTATTTTTTACTAATTCATTAGTTCAAGCAACACTTGACGCATTTGAAATGACTAATTGTAAAGTGTAGTATTTACTATTTGTAATTAGTTGAAAAAACCAATGTCTCGGAGTTGATTTTACGCATTGTTTTACATAAAAGAACATTTTGAAATGCTTGATTTTACTAATTCACTAAAATTCCGTAATAAATAGCGCACTCTGGTTGAGAAATTGTGTATTAATCTCACTTGTTGTTATTGTTGCTGTGGAATAGTTATTAGACATGTAATTACACAATTCATCGACATACAGAGGATACACATTGAATTTACATACACAGTAGACATATATTAATTGCAGTTACAAATTTTACCTGAAGGTGGTGAGGTTTGAACCCGGGCCGCATCGGTGACAGACAAGTGTCCTATCCATTGAGCTAGAATTGCTCGCGAAAAGTCACGACGAATATTTCCTATTTATTATAGTTTAATGATATCCAACAACTCAAATGCTAGAAGTTACTAATTGGAAAAGTTGTGTTTATAATTTTCATACTCCATTCAACTCATGCAATTGTTTGAATTTACTAATTCTTCGCAGTTCATCTTACTTTTTCTGATGGTCGGTTTCACAATTTCAATGCTAGAAGTTACTAATTGAAAATGTTGTGTTTATCAATTTCATACTCCATTCAACTCATGCATTTCTTTGATTTTACTAATTCTTCGAAGTTCATCTTACTATTTCCAGGGGCGCAATTTCAGACTTACCGGGGGGGGGCAAGGCCCTCCAAAAATTTAGATGACCCTGTTTTTTTTTTTTTTTTTTTTTTTTTTTTTAGTCGTGCATCTCTCTATCTTTCTGATTTGCTTGGGGGGGGGGGGCAGGCCCTCTAAAAATTTGGATGACCTTTTTTTTTTTTTTTTTTGGTTTTTTTTGCCGTGCATCTTCAAAAAAATCTCTCTGCCTCGATTTTTCGGCCACATTGAAAATCCTTGGGGGGATTGCCTCCCTTGATTTCCCCCAATTGGCGCCACTGACTATTTCTTATGGGTTATAGTAAATACTTTTTTGGGGACAACATAGAAGGTGTAACATAGATGTTTCCCCCACCCCCTGTCTAACTTTTGAACGAGTTGAGATGAAAAGTTGCGATATAGACCATCATTCATCGTTTTAGATGAATTTTTTTTGGTCGGTCAAACCCCCCCCCCCCCCCCCCCAAGAGGGCCTTCCAGGAGGGCTTTCTCAAAAATTTCAAATAACAACATCTATTTTTTGATATCTCGTTCAAAGCATAACATTCTAAGACTGTTAGCGCAAATCGAAGGTGAATATCGCTTTTCATTTTCGATAAGTCAAAAGTCCAAGTTCAATTTCGACCCATTTTCAAATAACACTGTGCAACAAAATTTGGGTTTTGCTCTGTCCCCCTGACGAAACCTATTTTTCTCGATCCCATGGGTGTTAAAACGAAGGAAAATCGCCGTCAGAACCCCACATCTTGGGCGGGAGGGCTAAAAACCCGCCATTTTTGAATTTTCGCCAATTTTGCATACCTTTGATCGATTTTTCCAATTTTTCGGTACAAAAACCAATCGAACAAAAAAATCTAATTAATGCATCTGAAAGAGCATTAAATTTGCTACAAATCCGTGTAATCAGATTCATTTTACTATATTTTTTTCTTTGGAATAATTACGCATATTCCGAAAAATTACCCTCAAAAATTGCCCAAAAAAATCGACTTTTCCTCAGTTTTTCCCTTATATATTCAGATCCAGAAATTCAATGTCAAATCCGTTTTCATAGTCTTAAAGCGCATAAAATTTGCTACAAAACCACTGCAATAATCATCGTTTATTCAATTATTTGGCGTCGTCAGGTGCCATACAATGAGTGCTCAAAAACGTCAATTTTTGCGATTTTTCTCCTCATATAGACTACCATTCAAACCCAAATCGCTCCAGGTCAACCCTATGAGAAGAATGCACCACTTTTTTTTTGAAAATTGAAAATATGGCTGATGGGAAACAATAATTGAACACCTTGGAGCCCTCTGCTTTCCGAAAAACTCCAGATTTTGAGAGAAAATCATCTTTTTACATACTTCGAAAGAGCTGTAAATTTTCGCCTATTTTCTCTCGTTTTTCAATGCGGTGTTACCTACTACGCCCGAATGAGCAAAGTTTCGCAATGATTGTGCAGAGCTAGACTTCGAATTTTTTGCTCTCCTCAGTGAAATACCGTATCTTAATGGTTTAAATTTGAAGGTTAAAGAAGGCATTTCGTGTATTGGGTAATCGGGAGTTGTGTTAGGCTCAAGATTAGGTGGCCCTGAAAAGGGCTGTTTTGAAGGGGAAAAGAGATGGGTTGTTTCATCTCCCACAAGGAATGGGCTGAGAATAAACAATTTTCGTTTTTTCAGGGATGATAGAGCGATGCGTAGGGAGTTTGAAAATGCTCATTTTTTGTTTTAGCCGCCCCCCCAAGAACCGGGGGGGTTGGGGGTCAATGGAAAAACAATGTTTGGCCATAACTTTTAAAAGCTTACAGATAACAAAATATTTTTTTTTTTGCAAAGAAAGAATCATTGAAATACCTGTCTGTTGATGTATAACATGGGTAAAAAGTTGTAAAGCCTCCAATTTTTATCAAGATATTGCCTTTTTAAAATTTAGAAAATTTGAAAAATCAGATTTTTTACAATTCTCAATTTGGATTGCACGCAGGAAAACCAAATTCGCCCAAAAGAAATCTCTTGTCTTCCCAGTTAAAACGAGTCCACGAGATTGATTTCGGAAAACCGTTCGTCTTCGAGTTATGAAGTTTTAAAGTCAACCTCTATCTGCTAGGCAGCCATGGTTTAAACATTTTTTCAAACCTGATGGTGGAATTTAATTCTGCGACCAAAAAAGCCCGCCATTTTCAATTGTCATCGAATTTGGTCGACTCCATGCGGAGGAATTATTTTTTTCGGCTTCGTCGTTACGGTAACGGATAACAACGTTATCCCTGAAAACGCAAGAATAGCAATTTCTGACACTTTGAAACTTTTTAACTGCCAAAGATGGCTGCCTAGCAGATAGAGGTTGACTTTAAAACTTCATAACTCGAAGACGAACGGTTTTCCGAAATCAATCTCGTGGACTCGTTTTAACTGGGAAGACAAGAGATTTCTTTTGGGCGAATTTGGTTTTCCTGCGTGCAATCCAAATTGAGAATTGTAAAAAATCTGATTTTTCAAATTTTCTAAATTTTAAAAAGGCAATATCTTGATAAAAATTGGAGGCTTTACAACTTTTTACCCATGTTATACATCAACAGACAGGTATTTCAATGATTCTTTCTTTGCAAAAATAAAAATATTTTGTTATCTGTAAGCTTTTAAAAGTTATGGCCAAACATTGTTTTTCCATTGACCCCCAACCCCCCCGGTTCTTGGGGGGGCGGCTAAAACAAAAAATGAGCATTTTCAAACTCCCTACGCATCGCTCTATCATCCCTGAAAAAACGAAAATTGTTTATTCTCAGCCCATTCCTTGCGGGAGATGAAACAACCCATCTCTTTTCCCCTTCAAAACAGCCCTTTTCAGGGCCACCTAATCTTAGCCTAACACAACTCCCGATTACCCAATACACGAAATGCCTTCTTTAACCTTCAAATTTAAACCATTAAGATACGGTATTTCACTGAGGAGAGCAAAAAATTCGAAGTCTAGCTCTGCACAATCATTGCGAAACTTTGCTCATTCGGGCGTAGTAGGTAACACCGCATTGAAAAACGAGAGAAAATAGGCGAAAATTTACAGCTCTTTCGAAGTATGTAAAAAGATGATTTTCTCTCAAAATCTGGAGTTTTTCGGAAAGCAGAGGGCTCCAAGGTGTTCAATTATTGTTTCCCATCAGCCATATTTTCAATTTTCAAAAAAAAAGTGGTGCATTCTTCTCATAGGGTTGACCTGGAGCGATTTGGGTTTGAATGGTAGTCTATATGAGGAGAAAAATCGCAAAAATTGACGTTTTTGAGCACTCATTGTATGGCACCTGACGACGCCAAATAATTGAATAAACGATGATTATTGCAGTGGTTTTGTAGCAAATTTTATGCGCTTTAAGACTATGAAAACGGATTTGACATTGAATTTCTGGATCTGAATATATAAGGGAAAAACTGAGGAAAAGTCGATTTTTTTGGGCAATTTTTGAGGGTAATTTTTCGGAATATGCGTAATTATTCCAAAGAAAAAAATATAGTAAAATGAATCTGATTACACGGATTTGTAGCAAATTTAATGCTCTTTCAGATGCATTAATTAGATTTTTTTGTTCGATTGGTTTTTGTACCGAAAAATTGGAAAAATCGATCAAAGGTATGCAAAATTGGCGAAAATTCAAAAATGGCGGGTTTTTAGCCCTCCCGCCCAAGATGTGGGGTTCTGACGGCGATTTTCCTTCGTTTTAACAACCATGGGATCGAGAAAAATGGGTTTCGTCAGGGGGACAGACAGGCTGTTGCACAGTGTAATCAGATCGTCCATTTGAAAAGTTGGAATTTAAAAAACTAGGTGTCTAAAATACTCTAAAAAGCAAGTTCTTTTTAGAAAAACATATCATTTTGACAAAAGTTTAGTTTAATTTGGCTTTAGAGCCCCCAAAATTTGTCAAAAAAATTGCCCCTCAAGGGGTCTTTCTCAAAAATTCCGAAGCGCGACTCCTATCGAGTTATACATTGCTCCAAAGAGCACACTAAACGAACAATTTTGGCGTAAACTGCAGGTAAATATCGTTTTTTTTTTTCGATACATCGAAATTTGAAAACGGGTGAAAATCCAACTTTGATATTTGCTGTATCGAAAACTAAGAATTATATTAACCTGTGGTTTGCGCTAAAATTCTCAGTTTAGTGTGCCGTTGTGAGCAATATATCACTCAATAGGGGTCGTGCTTCAGAATTTTGGAGATAGACCCCTCGTGGGGCAATTTTTTTATAACTTTTGGGGGGCTCTTAAACCAAATTTTGTCTAAATTTATGTAAAAATGGTAAATTATCTAAAAAATTACTTGCTTTGCAGATAAACCCCTAGCTTTTTTAAATTTCGACTTTCCAAATGGGAGATCTGGTTATTGGATAATGGGTCGAAATCGAACTTTGACTTTTGATTTATCTAAAATGAAAAACGATATTCACCTTCGATTTCCTCAAACAGTCTTAGAATGTTATGGCTTTTTGAACGAGATATCACAAGAAAGGGGTTGCTATTTGAAATTTTTGAGATAGCCCCCCCCGGGGGGGCGTAAGGGGGAGGGGGTAACCTAACCCCCCCCCAAAGTTAATCTAAAACAATGAGGAATGGTCTTAATCGCAACTCTGGGATGCGGAAGGGTAAATTTAACTCAATATTAGTAGACTCACATATTTGAATTGCGGAGGTTAAATAAATGAACTGCTGGATTCAAACATTACAGTTAGTAGCTGGTGACATGCAAAATGGACCACTTGACATTTTACGGCACATCATGCGAAAGGCTAAATTTAACTCAATATTAGTAGACTCACATGTTTGAGTTGTTTAACTTAAATAAATGAAATGCTGGATTCAAACATTTCAATTAGTAACTTATGTCGTGCAAATTGCATAACTCGACCTTTAACGGCGCTTTATGTGAAAGGCTAAATTTAAATCAATATTAGTAGACTCACATGTTTGAATTGTTTAACTTAAATAAATGAAATGCTGGATTCAAACATTTCAATTAGTAACTGGTGCCATGCAAATTGCATAACTCGACCTTTTACGGCGCTTCTTACTAAATAGTAAATCAAACTATTTCGAATTCTTAATGCAACTAATTATTTTCTTGAAACAACATTACAATTAGTAAAAATAAGAATATAGCCGGTTAGTTGATATAACTCATTTCTGGATACTTCAAAGAGCCCAATAATATTGGTTAATTTAACACGCCCCTGCTTTGAAATTACTAATTCCAACTTACTAATTGCAATTAGTTGGTTTTAGCAGAGGTTTTTTTTTCAGTGCGAACATTGATTTGACACATTCCTTAATGCTAAACCAACATACAAAATGTCAATTCAACAGTTTTATCCGTTGCTTCAACATAATATACCGAATGTCAAATCGATAGATTTGCAAGCTGCTGGTCCAACATTTTAAGGATATTCAATTAGCGCCCAGGGCAACTGAAACCACCGATAAATAGGAAGTAATTTTTAAATTTAAGTTGACTGTTGAATCACCATCCCTTTTTTTCGGTGAAATCAAAAGAAAACTAAGAAAAATAAGGCTTGTTTTGACGTGTGATGCAAGTTGCGTCGAATCGTCACAGGACTAAGGAAGGCCTAAGGCATCTATTTTTAAAGAACTGTTAACCGACTTGGGCAAAACTAATGGGGCGGTTGCAAGGGTCTGAAACTGTGTGTTTTTTATGAAGAAAATGAAAGTACTTGATGAGCTGAGAACAAAGATGTCTTTGGTTTCTGAACAAGTCCCATTGTTCCGGAGATGAGATTTTGGCCGAAAATACATTGTTTTAAATGGGAATCCCGCGTAGTGACGTCACTACATACACGATTTTTTACAACTTTACACGTATGTATCTCCGGAACCGGGACACTTAGGAAAAAACCGAAGGCACCATTGTTCTCAGCTTATTAAGTACTATCAGTTTTCTTATAAGAAACACAACATTTCAGACCTTTGCAACTGCTCCATTGTGAATTGTCGATAAACAACTAAATCGTCGAATCAGCCAGGCCGTCGCAAGCAACTAAATTATTCGTTGACTACACCTGATTAATACTAACGACTAATTCAGTAGCTTGCTTAAGTAATTCAAAGATTTTGATCTTTTGTAACAACATTATCTTGAAGTAGTCCTGCCCAAGTTTAATCTGACCCTTATTAATCCCTTGACAAAATTTACCCGGAATCCGTATTTTACAATTAATTGCAATCATCAATAGCACATTAGAGCCAGATTTTGCGTGAGTCACGGTATCTACGATCTTACGTACTAAACGAGCTATTCATGTATCTAGAGTGACAGTCTAAGGGGTTAGCTGTGTAACCACCATGGGAAATTTTTAGGTTGGGTTTAAGCATGTAACTTCTTTATTTATTCCCTTGATATTTTTATGCAATGAATAAAAGCTAGAGCATGTTCCGATCTAGTGTGTGCCATACTATGAGACATTGGAATTAATTAAGAAATTACACGCTTTTAACCTAACCTAAAAATTGCCCATGGTGATTTTGCAGGTTACCCATTAAACTGCCACTCTAGATAAATGTACAGCTCGTTGTATATGTACTTACACATGTATTGTAAACTAGATGAGAGCTAAGCAAGTTCTGAATGGATTGTCAATTTTTCAGTTCTGATGTAAAATTCTGCAAAATCATAATGTTATAAGACACCAATAAAAGAGTCCGAAACTCATCATTTCTCCCAAAGGAAACTAAGCTCAACGTTCAGATAAACCATGGCCCCCTACCCATGTGTGTACTGTGTAGGTATGCACTTACACTTACAATTATAGTACGTTTTGCAGATCAAGCAAGAGAACAGTACACGGAATAGGTAATGAGTTCTACCTTTCTATAAACCATGGCCCCCTACCCGTGTGTGTACTGTGTATGTATGCACTTACACTTACAATTATAGTACGTTTTGCAGATCAAGCAAGAGAACAGTACACGGAATAGGTAATACGTTCTACCTTTCTCGCTAACTAAGCAACGTAAAATTTTGTATCGGTACCACCGTGTTCCTCGCGACCAAATCAGTAAGATTCAATTTTCAAATTTATAGATTGAATCCTAAATGCAACAATCTTTTTTGGTTCTGATTCGTAAATGAGTATATGTCACGGTCTTTTGTTTGGAGTGAAAAGCTAAGTTTAGTGTATGCGGACTCGGGGACAGGGGGTTCTTCTGAATTTATATTTTCCATGGAAGGAGGAAGGACTGAATTTGGACCATACCTATTTGCTCCGTATTAAAGAAGCAAACGAAACCTTAAGGCCATGCATTGATTTACTTTTGGATAGTACTTACAATCGAATGAGTAGCCGCTGGATCTACGGTCATGCCTCGTCAGTATTGAATGCCACAGTCGCAAACAATGATATTTCTGCAATATGCTTGCGAGGAAAAATCGCTCAGTGATTTTCCATCCGATCCAGAATTTGTCACGAGTAGATACTCAAAAGGCAGTCCCTTCTAACCAAAGCTCTCGCTGGCTCTCTCTCTCTCTCCCTCTCTCAATCATACAAATTGAACGAACTCAGTGGATGTCGACGAGAGGAGGGGGGATGGACATCGCTGTCGATGACATGAAATATAAAGGAAACCAACGAGATGTTGCAAACGACCGGCAATCGTTGACAGCTGGCAACTTTCGTGAGCTACCTCCATCCTATGAACCAGACCCAGCCAGCCACAATAACTCTCTCTCTCTCTCTCTCTCTCTCTCTCTCTCTCTCTCTCTCTCTCTCTCCCCCCTCTCTCTCTCACTCTCTCTCTCTCTCTCTCTCCCTCTCTCCCTCCCTCTCTCTCTCTCTCTTTCTCTCTCACACTCCCACTCTCTCTCTCCCTAGCTCACCGATGTCTGCCTTTACGAAACGCATTATTTTGCGTCTAATGGAAACAGCGAGGAAGACTCATATTTTACATACACCGTGGACCTTTGAATGCTTTGTGCATATCCCTGTTTCTCTACAGTAACCCAAATACTGAGAAGAGTCGTTCTTATAAGGCTCTACTTCTCAATCTAACTCACTCAACTGATCCGCTTCGTCGCTTTTCGGATCGAAACATTTCCGGGCATGAAAAGCTGTGGATCTTTTCCTGTGAAATCTGTATGCTCATAACTTGTTGATTTTCACGCCTTCATTGGACTATATCATCCAGAAAGTACTCAACTGAATTAGAAACCATTGCGGCTCCAAGCAGCCTCCTTGCAAGGCCCAAATGATGGAACATTTGAAATCGGATGTACTTTTAGATGAGTGGTCTGCCACTTATTTTCATTTGTTTTCAGTCTATAGGCAAGAACGTGAGAAAATGGCTCGTAACACAGCTTTTGACTCAGCTAGGTATGGGCTAAATACGTACAAAACTTGAAACATTGCAAAGAACAAAAAAGGAAAAACCGAGCAGTAAAATTAACCTAAAATTATAATATCGAATCTTGTATTACAAAATTGTAAACCAATTATTCATACGAGTGATTCACACTGAAAATACGGTTCGGGCAATACGCAAGAAAAGTTCGTGCGTAGATCATGAACTCGTCGGGAAGTATGTGAACACTGCGGAGGTTCGAGCTTGACGGCCGAAGTGGTTCGGGTGATGCACCCGAACCTACTTCGTGCGTATTACCCGAACCACTTCGTGCGTATTACCCGAACTCTTCATGCTCTACGCACGAACTCTTCGTGCTTATTACCCGAACTCTTCGTGCGTATTACCCGAACTCTTAGTGCTTCCCATTATCGGTTATTCCTTGTATTCCTTTCCACATTAACAATATAATGCATAAAAAGACATTAAATACATCACTCACTAGACACAGGTTAATAGAGGAACACCATATTACCAAATTTAACACGCATATTATCACTTTCACAGCTTAGTAAATCAGAACACTAATACGAAGGAATATACGGCGGATTCACAAACAAATCTTGAATAAGCTCAGAACTTTTCAACACGTCCAAATTCGAACTGCGAACGAAAATTTAAGTAGGGATCGAATCACAAAACGTAATTTATTAGATCATTTAAGTATACCGACTTAGCGGGAAAAAATAGGAGGGATCAGGACACCTCGTAACGTAAAACAAACCACAGTGAAAACGTAGCCGGCGAGTACGACTGACTGACCTTTCCTTATACTAGCTCTTACACACAGATATTTATGTTTTTATTTGAAGCTCTTATCGAAATACCGTCGTGATTAATTAACTTGACACCATACTACTAATTAAACTGAATTTAAAGCCGCCAACTTGCTTTGAATCACGGAGTTACGCGCTAGACCGACCGACCGAGCGAGCGTTCAACAGTTACCTGCCGCTTTATTGTTGCGTGTTTGACCACCTAGAGCGCGGAGCAAGCAGTGTTCACGCGTACTAGCCGAAGCGGTTCGTGGTCTACACCCGAGCCATGGCAAATGCTGTACGATAGTGTTTCGGCAAACCGCTCGGCGGATACGCCCGATGCTGGTTCATGCGGGCCACTGGGTGCGTTCGCACGGTACGCATGAACCGCTCGGGTGTATAGCGCGAACTCAAGGTATACGATCGGTTCGGCCGCCGAGCCCGAGCCGATTTTTTTCAGCGCATATGTGTAGTCTGGTGACTTCGTCCCCCGTCTAAAAGCTAAAAACACTTACATCAATGCTAAGATGCATAAGTGCTGCCGCATCTGTTTGCTGATTCTCGCAGTTTTTATTAATTGTTTGTAAACTTTCTATGGTATTTAATAATCTATCATTCACCACCTTCCTCTCTGCTGTTGCTTTTACTTCAGCTTTTTGCTTTTATTTATTTCACACATATATGTATTGTTAGGCATCATACTGTTTTTATTCTTAGTTTACATTGATTTTTATTGTTTTTAATTTTTATATGTTGGCACTTTACTCCGTGCCACAGATAATGGCCTTTGGCGTTTACTTGAGTCCTTTTCACTTTAAATACAAGATTTAATATTATGGTGAATTTAGTTTCATTTTATTTTTCGTTTTTTCTTTCATGTACAAAAATGGTTTTCTCCCGAAAAAAAAAAAAAAAAAAAAAAAAAAAAAAAAAAAAAAAAATCGGCTCAGGAATTAATTTGTATTTTAACGCGCCGCCCCGGGAATGTGCTTCCTTAAAAAATTGCTTCTCCCCTCCTAGGGGCTTTCTCATAAATTCCGAGGCACGACCCCTATCGAGTGATACACCGTTCAAAAAAGCACGTAAATTGAGCATTTTAGCGCAAACCGCAGGTCGATATTGTTTTAAGTTTTTGATAGATCGAGATTAGACAACGGGTGAAAATCCGGCTTTGCCGTTCGATATATCAAACACTTTGGTCGATATCGACCTGCGGTTTGCGCCAAGATGCTTAGTTTTGAGTACCCATATCACTCAAAAGGGGTCGTGCCTCGGACTTTTTGAGAAAGCCCTCCGGAGGGCTAATTATTTTAAAAACTATAGGGGGGTGGCCCACCCCGGGTGGGCTTTAGATCCAAATTTCGACTGAATTCATGTAAGAACAGACTTTCATATGTGTATTGTATCATCGTTGCATTTTGTCCATTCTAACTTGTGTAAAATATCGATTCGAGGGAGTGAAGTGTGCATGTCCAGTAGTTTCACATTTGCCTACGATGCAATGGATAAAATGCAGCGTTGCCACTTTCCTCGGTACGCCAGTGATTCAGACACTGAATATAGACATAGACGTTGGCTTTGAAAGAAGGGCGATGCTACAATAAGTTCGTTCATGACATAGTTAATCGAAGAATGAATTTAAGAGTCCACTTGAAAAGTGGACATAAGAGATGTGTAAACACATTTATAAGTTGGCAGGGCACATCATACACTGGGCATGAAATCATTTGTGTATAAGTCAGTGGACGTTGAAAGTAGGTGGGATGGTGGGTAGGTGGGTGGACTTGACTTGTACAAAAGTGTGCTTAAAGTCCTTAAGTCCTTATGAGCGGATACCGGAATTTGTCTTTCTCCTTCTCCGGCCATTTGAACACGTGCGTGCTAGAAGAGGATAGCAGAGGGGGCCATCACGTGACTTTAGTCTTTATATCTCCGTCCTTTTCCAACTCACGTATATTCAAATGACCGGAGTGAGAGAAATATCGATTCTTATATCCACCCGATTGTTCTGGCTCCTGGAACATGCCGGAGCGAAACACCTTCATTACGGTGGTCATGCAGTTGAAAGTATTTTATCAGTTTAAGAGTGGATTTCGTAAGTTTTCAGTCGGACCATCGTAAATTTTTGAGAGCATCACAACTCAATCGACCCTGAATTCCTTTTTTGGGATTTGACTTGTTTTTTAGATTTTTTAAGACTGTTCAAAAGAGGAAAATTTTCTAAAAATGTTGATGGGTCACACAATTTTTTGCAAAATGTCAGTTTAAATTCCGACGAATCTTACGTTACATAAAATGGTACACATGTGTACCACTTTCCGTGATTGGGTTGGATCACCCGTAGCCAAATTGTGCGACAGCCCCACTCATATGTTTGATAATATAGAGGAACCGATCCTTTTCTACTTTGTTTGATACATACTCAATGACCGCGATGATAGATTCACTCGTTCGTTATAGTAAATCCGTAAAAAATAGAAGAAAAATGAGCGAGGCGGATCTGTAGCGTTGTCCAACTTCATATTCGGGGTCGATGAGAAAGGGTGTGGGGGGGTTGTGAGAGAAAAGGGGGGATGAAATTTTGTCGAACGCGACAATAATATACTCACCGCATAAAAAGCTCCATTCAGAGCACCTACAGAGTTCGATGGGGATGGAAATGAGGGAGGGGGAGAGGAGGAGAGAAACGGTGCAGAACCTCTTAAGGTTATCGAGGAACACAATACGGTCGCCAGTTCACGTCGAGCGAGACCTGATGGACGCTAATTCGAACCTCCACCCTTCCTCATCGCATCAGCGAAGCCTCCCACTAACCTCCGTTTCTATCAAGCTCGTCTATTGTCAGCTCTGGAAAAAAAAAAAAAAAAAAAAAAAAAAAGAGTCTTTCCTAGGGTGCCCCAAGGGGCCTCGCATGAGATCAAAATGCATCAACGTCGAATGTATGCCCGTTCAACTTTACCGCGAACATTGAATCCTGTGCACATGTGCCGGACAGAGCTGCCGTTTCATGTAAGTAAGTACATTTAATGAAATTTGTTAATTCACCGGTGACTCTATTTGTTGAGAAAAGACTAATGTTTTTTACTTTTTCACTCTAACAAAGTTAAAAAAAAGTTGATCAAGCATTGCGATGGTGCAGAGGTTTTCGAGGTATTTTAGTACGATACTTGGCCCACAAAGAGTAAGTCAATCATGATCATTATGAAATAATTCGCTCTCATCATGCCTAATACTTTCCTAAAGAACATATATATGCTTGACTTTCTAATATGTCTGAATTAAATGTGGTTTGGAGACGTAAATGCATAAAATTTCTGTGGCGTCCGCGAGTCCGTGGGTCCGTCTGTGTGCCAGCATAACTTTTGCACAATGGGTCCAAATCTATTCAAATTTTGCGGAAAGGTTGCTCGTAACATTTTCCAGAGGGACTTTTTTGTTTTTTGAAATTTTAATTTTTAGGTCAGTTATGGATGAAAAGTGTTTTCCACTAAAATCAATGTGAAAATGGGTAAAAAAGAGAAAAATTGGGATAATTATTCAAGAACGACTCGATTAATTTTGATGAAAACTGGCAAAACAATCTACAGACTGCCTTTAAATAAAAAATCGTCACACTATTACACCCTTAAGACCGTTTGAAAAATAAAAATAGGTGCGATCAAACCAAAAAATAGAAAAAATGGAAACAGTAAAATTAAATAATAAATAATAAATGGTCAATCAATAATGGCTCGACGAATTTTGATTATACTTTATAAGTACAATCTATCACCAAAGAACTAAAGTATTTTCATCTTGAAGTCACCATAAACAACCATTGGAACCGTTTCAAATGGCAGTATTAGTGATAGGTGATGAATTTTGATATACTTTATACGTACAATCTATCACCAAAGAACTAAAGTATTTTCATCTTAAAGTCACCATAAACAACCATTTGAACCGTTTCAAATGGCAGTATTGGTCCTCCTGAGCAAAAATAAGGAAAATCGAGTAAATAAATATGTATGGACGTAATATTCACGATAATTCAAGTATGACTCAATTCATTTTCATAAATATTGGCAAAAAGAATCTAAAGACAGCCTAGAAAAAAATAAACCACGTACTTATCGTCACACTATTTAACCCTTAAGACCGTTTGAAAAATCAAAATCTTATCGTCACACTATTTAACCCTTAAGACCGTTTGAAAAATCAAAATAGGTGCGCGACCAAACCAAAAAATAAGAAAAAATTGAAAAGTGAACCGGCCCTACTTCCTAGAATTGGATAGAATAGAATTGATTTTTTTTTTTTATTTAGTACATAAAGCCGCGGGATTGGCTATCATACAAGTCAATTTTACAATTTTTTTACAATTTTACAGGTCATTTTACAAAAACTTAATTATTATGATTTAGTAGATCAAGTAATAAATTAATAGAATAATAAAACGAAATGAAGTGCCTATTTGAATACAATCCACTACCTATGATCCACTGCAACACTATACCGGGTTTTCGGTGAATTCCTTCACCGAGTAATAGGGGTGATTCCGTAAAGCAGTTTTTAATTTCAAAATGAACTGGCCACTTCCTTCATTCTTCAATGTTGCCCTGAGGGTTGGAGACAACGCATTAAACATTTTGATGGAAATATGATTAATGGCGTTTGTCTCTTCGGTGTTCCGAGGTCTTACAGAAGTATGGAATGCATGCCTGGTTTTATAATTATGCTGTGGTATCAAGCCGTCACGGTGGATGTAACCTATTTTTATCGCGTTGGTGATAAGCTCGCAAATGTACAAATTTATTATTGTAGGCACTTTCAATCTTTTGAAAATTTCCCTACAAGGATAATTATTGTATGGTTTCCCGTCCAATATCCTAAGCGCTCTTTTTTGGAGCAGCAATATGTCATTAATTAAAGCTGAGTTGCCCCAAAGGATAACCCCATATCTTGCTTTAGATAGAATGTTTAGATAGAATTGTATCACACATTTTTTACTTAATATATTGACAATATTCCGGATGGCGAAGATTTGTACGTTTAATTTTTTTACTAACTGAGTTATATGACAGTGCTTGATCAATGGGTCTGTTGCAAACGTTTGCTACAACGATAAAAAGAGTTTCATCGTATGTAAAATCGCCCGAAATGTCCATTGGCGGCATCAGAAAGTCATGAAATGCGATAGTAAACTCACAAGAGACGTTTAATGAAATCCAAGATGGCGGTAAAATATCGAGCAATCTGTATGCGGGCGCCTTTAACATCCAAGGATTGCCAAAGTTGACAACCTCACAGCTTCAGAGGTTATGTGTTTATTTACGTTGTGATTGGGTGCGATCGATATTGTGAGGTTGGCTATTCTTGGATGTTTGTGGTGCATGCATAGAGGTTGCTCGATATTTTACCGCCATCTTGGATTTCATTAAACGTCTCTCGTGAGTTTCATACTGCATTTTATGACTTTCTGATGCCACCAATGGACTTTTCACGCGATTTTACATGAGATTGAACATTCTATAGCGCTGTAGCAAAAGTTTGCAACAAACCCATTACTAGACCTAGGGATTTGCTATCAGTAACAACTTCAATTATTACATCATTGAATTTAAAGAATTCAAAAAATAATACTTCCGGTGTGAAGTTTAAATGATTGTTTTTGAAAAATTTATTGGCAGTTTATTTGCCGTACACCATTTTGTAAATTCAGAGAAGATTATGTGGAGCTTATCTAACAAGTTTGTCCCCTTTATAATTATATTTGTGTCATCAGCAAATATTACTATCTGAATTTCTATTCCTAGACAAGCTAGGTTGAAGGGCAAATCATTTATAAAGATTAAAAAACGAAGGGGGCCCAACAGGGATCCTTGGGGTGAACCGTTGAGGCATAAGTCTATACTAGATGTTATTTTAACTCCATTTATTATAAGTTTCAGTAAACTGTTTCCTATTCGATAGGTAGGATTTGAATAGTTCAAGTGCGTTATCTTTTATACCATAATAACTAAGTTTCTGTAGAAGGATTTCATGGCTAACGAAATCAAAGGCCTTTTTGAAATCAATCTGTAGACTGATTAGCCCTGTTCCGTATGTAGTCATGAAAGACTAACAGAGCATCCGTAGTATTTTTTCTCATACGGAACCCAAATTGGCTACCTGTGAAAAGGTGATTCCTTTCAAAATAGCTGTACAATTGTTTAAAAATAATACACTCAAATATTTTTGAAATAAAGGGTAAAATAGATATCGGTCTATAATTATTCAATTCATCTCTTTTTCTTGCCTTAAACAGCGGGATAACCCGTGCTATTTTCAGACTGTCGGGAAATATGCCGTTTTTAAAAGTGCATCATTAATCAAGAAAACTAAACTGTCAAGAAGTAAATCAAAGTACCTAGAACAGAATTTTCCAGAAATATCATCGAATCCCACCGCTGCGTTAGTATTGAAGCTTTTAAATGCATTTATGATGTTCAACCGATCTATGAGATTGAAAGTAAAAATTGTTCCCATCATTTTATCATTTTAACAATGCTGAGGTAACCTCCGATCGTAATACAATTATCTAATAGGGATTTACTATTTTTCCCAAACCTTGTGTAGGTATTATTCAAGACAATTCTGAGATTGAAGGAATCTATGAGAGATCTAAACTGTTTGTTTTCCTTGTCTTGTGGGTTATGCATATGAATATTAAAGTCTCCCACTATGTAGAGCCTACATTTTAATTTACTGCACTTTTCTAACAAATTATGAAATCTTTTGATGAATGCTTCCGGAACCCGGTAAACTGTTACAATAACAATCGGAATATCTAGCAATGAGTCATCTATTTTGGTGATTTTACAACCGCAGATTTCAAATACAGATTATTTTTCCAAATTTTTAAAATCCAGACAGTTTCCTATAGTCTCTGATTTTGTATACATACAAACACCACCACGTGTCTTATTTACTCTTTAGTATTCAGCGGTCAGTATTCCTAACTTTGGGGTCAACCTGTGAAATTTTGGACTATTTAGGAATTTCGCGGCAATTGGTGTGCGTCATCTTTAGTCCATGAGAGTCAATTTCCGTGAAGCAAATTTGAGGTTAGACGACAAAATCTCGATTTTCACTTCGCATATTGCCAAAAATTAGGATCGAAAGGGTTAAAAAATCCCCGAAATTCCCCCACAAGATTCCTCTAATCACAATTTAAGGTTAACAATTGAAAAATACGCCCAAAGATACGAGTACGCGGTGATTTAAGCGTTTTTGTTGATTTTTGGGGGGAAAACCCGGTTTTCTTCGATTTTATAGCCACGGATCTCGACAAAAACGGATGAAAATTGGTTTCTGGCAGTAACTTTAAGCGCTCTTTTTTAGTCTGTATAGACAAACAATTTTGAAAATGGTTAAAGGGGGGGGGTTAAGAGGGTGAGCAGGTATTACTTCGCTGGTTTTCTCACGGAACACCATGACTTTGACCCCACATTATCAAACCCCCGCTTCTCGACCCTTTTCGAAATTTATGATCACAGATTTGAGAAGAGCGCATAATGTTACCCAGGGTATCCATTTTGCATCCTTTATTTTTACTGAGATCTGTGACTAGAATCAAAGAAAACCATTTTTTTCCTTTTTAAAGCGTGCCATACGAACAGTGTTGCCAGATCGAGGGTAAAAAGCCGTATCATCCCCATTTAACTCAATGTAAAGCGTACGGCTTTTTCACCCCAATCTAGCAACACTGCATACGAAGTATATAAGAAGCTTCTTACTCTCGTTTTGCTGTATAAAATGAATAATATAATACATAGACACATAGTGTAAGAGGCGCCCTCTGGTGGCCGTTTGTGTTTTGGAGATTTAGTTTTCAGGATTTGAATCAAAACTTAAATGCTCGGCTGGTATTGTGTATTTTCGAGAAATTTTTGAGTACGTACAATCACACACTCAGACACGTTTAAATTTTTTATTTGGAGTCATTTGATGCCTTCATCGTTTTTATTTTGTTTTTTAGACTTTCCCGTTGAGAAAGATATCAGCGCTGACTAGAGTAGTCTTTGATTTGTCTTCGATGCACACACACACACACACACACACACACACACACACAGATTGGTAAGTGTGTTGGTGGCTTCGTCACACACGTACAGAGAATATGTATACTATGAGTTTACACACACAAGCTAGAGCTCACCCTTCTCAGATTTTGACAGTTTTTTAATTGATCCCGCTATTCAAACACAGTTTTCATAGCCCAGCTGCAGCATCGCGGCGTTGCAAACCGACGAGTGAGAGACTAGATACTGACGCTGCCTCTCTCTATTCGCGCATGCGCACACGTTAGTTTTCTTTTTACGCACAATCAGATCTGCTCGGCTCTAGGGCTCTTAAATATAAGAGGGTACTATGAATAGGTTTTCTGGAGGTCCGCGCTACACTATGGTCTGGGAACCCAAATTTGTGGCCTTAAATCAGGGAATGACCAGATCCTCTTGAAACTTGGGGGACTTATGTTTTTCGGGTCGCTGAACACAAATTTGAAGGAATTTTTGCAAAAATTGCAAATCCAAGATGGCGGCAGCCAGAGGTGGCTCGTGAAATCTGTTAACTATGTTTTTTGCCATTTATTTGATTTAAAATTCGATTCTTGGTGAAGCAACAGAAGATTTTTTCACCGTAAATCGATTATTTTACATTGAGTTGAATTGAAAAATGCGTTGTTGCCAAATTTCACGAGACGTGACTTTCTGAAGTCATACTTACTGGCGGCCAGTGGCGGCTCGTCAGGTGTAGTTAGTGTAGTGGCACTACACCTACTTTTTCAAGTTTTTTTTTTGTTTTTTTGTTTTTTTTTTCCTCTTCAAATTTTCAAAGATAATGGTCGCTCTTGATTAAAAACTACTGGATTTCGGAGAAATTAAAGGGGGGAAAGAGAAAAAGAAGTTGTATAGAGCACCGAATTATAAGAACATTTGTATGAGAGCAGCGCAACAAGAAAGATGAAAGACGCGATCGGAGAGCACGATTATACGCACTACGCAGAAGCAGTCGGGCTCGCTCGGGTAGTGTAGGGTAGTGGAGTTCGAGTCAACCAAAGACTTCTAATACTAGTATTAGAAGTCTTTGGAGTCAACCACACGGTTGTCATGACAACCGCGACTCGCCCATGTATACGCTACTCGCTCCAGTGCTGTGACTCTCTATCAACATGCTAGCAAGTGTAGTGGCGGAATGAAACTCCACACCATTAATATGTTAGGAGTGGGGGAAGCTGTCTATGCTCTCGGTAGTCTCGGCGCGCCCGCGCCACCTCAGTCCCTCACCTCACGGCTCAGTCTATGAATTTGCACTGATTTGGCGCTTGCATTTATAATTAGCTTGAGTTGTTCCTTATTATCGAGTTATTGTTGTCGTTTTCAGTCCCCCCCCTAAATTATGAATCCCGTAAATGATGTAGTTTTACTATTGATGATAAAAAAATATGTTTTCATTGCAGGTTTTGCTCAAAAATTTACTTACATTTTTAATGGTTTTACTTTTTTAAGTTATTAGCGGGGGGGGGGGGGGGGAGGGGATTTGTTATTACTATATTGTCGCAGGAGAACTTTCGTGTCTCGAAATAGTTAAAACAAGCGAAAAATTAAATCTGAGGCAGGTCAAATTTTCAAAAACTTTCCGCGAGAGAACCCCTCCCCCCTCCTACTGGGAGCGTCCTCCCAGACCCCCACAACTACACCTAATTTTTTAGGTCACGAGCCGCCACTCTTGGCGGCCATCTTGAATTTGGGAATTTTGAAAAACTAATATAAAAATTGAATTCAGCGACCCAAAAGACCCCCACCCTGTTAGTTTCAATGAATTTCATCAATTATTGGTGGAGTAACAAATTTTTTTGTAGAATCGAAAGTCGGCAAAACCCTATTCTTGGCCTAGATTTGAAACTTTGTGCGGTCATAACTCTTGAACGAAACGTTTCTCGGCATCGCGGTTTATGCCATCTGAAAGCTCATAAAATCAGCTTTTTTCACAAAAGTTCTTTGTTCAGATTCCTACATTGCGCATATTTTTCAAACTCGACAAAAAACGAATTTTTGAAAACTTCAAAAATAAAAAAAATGGCAAAAAAAGACTCAAAGATTTGTTGAACTGAACATTATAGCATACCAACCAAAATATCTTTAAAATACGCATCTTTTTGCGCAAAGTTCACGTCAATATCTCTTTTCGTTCAAAAGTTATGGAGCATTGAAGGTTTTGACTCTGACCTTCTGCCCCCCGCCTCCAGTTGACCAAATTTAAAGAACTGCAGATACTCTGAAAGCTAACGCTTAGTTCTATCATTCCTGAAAGTTTCAATTATTTCTGAGGGGGGCACTCCTAATGGTATCTGGATGGACTCCTTTGAAATAACACTTTGTGAGAAACACGACATACCTCTGAAAATGTGAACAAATATTGAAATGTGGCAAGATGTGGCGAAAAGCAATAAAAGGCCTGAAAAAAAGGAGAATGTAAGGAAAATTTTGACGCCATTTAGAGCGTGTAGCGCAATGTAGTTTTTTTTTAAAACTTAACTTGAACTTTTAGAAGTAATTGTTTTATTCACCACTGAAGGTATAGGCTATTTGGAGCTCAAAATTAACCCAGATATGAAGCAAGATTTTGGCAAGATTTTAAAAATCTCTGTGTTCTTGCCAAAATCTTTCCATTCTTGCTAAAATCTTTCTAAAATATTTCCAAAAAAAGTTTCTTGAGAAACATTTCTAAAATGTTTTAGAATGGTTTTTTTTAAAGGTTTAGAAAATATTTTTGTTAAAATATTTCGCAAACATTTTAAAAAAGTTTGGAAAAAAATATTTTTTAAATAAAGTTTTTAAAACATTTCGAAAAACTTAAAAGACGTGACAATGGGTGCACAACCGCACCACTAGATGGCGCGCGCTCCCTCGCATACAAATATATTCATTTATTCTTTTTATTTATTATTGTTATTTACCTTTTTCTTTATTCTTTCTTTTCAAGTGTCTTAAACGAATTTAGTTCCATCCATACATCTAATCATATTAATAAAAATCTGCATATATCTACTTAAAAATGCCTCTCTAAAACTCAACTTCTCGCAAATTCAAACCATTTTCTTTCTAGTGGCATCCCATCTGGAGCCCCAGTAAGCTAACTCACTTTCCCATGTGTCAAAGATGAACGTGAGGAATCAACTAGTCGTATGGTTGTGTCGAGGCATCTCACAAGCCGTCTTATCTTTAAGATGTGAATATGTCTTTCTTAAGACTCGTCTCAACTTCAACCCTACAGTGGGCTTAAGTTGAAAAGTGCAGAAGCGCCTTCCCTGCACCTTTTCTCTTGCTCTCTTCTTCTTTTACTTAAATAAATCCTTTCTCCTTTCATATTAATTAATCATTTTATTTGATTGATTTTGACAATGATTCTAAAAACCTTTTTGAATGATTTTTTTAATACAATTTTTAAAAGATTTTACAGCAAGATTTTGCAAATGTTATCAGAAACATTTTCAAAATATTTCAGAAAGATTTTAGTAAGAATTTAAAAATCTTTTTATAATGTTATCAGCAATATTTTAAAAAGATTTTCGCGGCAAACAAATGAATGGAACATAGCAATATTTTTGAAAGATTTTTGAAAGATTATCTGCAAGAACTTGGCAAGATTTTAAAAATATTTTTAAAATCTTTTTTTCATATCTGGGAACATGGCATACTCTGAAAAAGTGAATTTTTTTTGAAATAGGACAAGATTAGGGCAAAAAGCAATAATAGGCCTGGAAAGAGGAAGATCTGAGGAACAATTTGATGCCGTTTGGAACGAGTAGTGTATTTTTTAAAACTTTACTCGGACACTCGGACTTATAGAAGTAATTGTTTTATTTACTACTGAATGTAGTTCGTTCGGAGCTCAAAATTAACACGACATACCTCTAAAAAAGTGAACAAATATTAAAATGTGGCAAGATGTGGCAAAAAGCAATATAAGACCTGGAAAGAGGAAGATCTAAGGAACATTTTGACGTCATGTAGAGAGTGTAGTGTAGTGTAGCTTTTTTAAAACTTGACTTGAACTTTTAGAAGTATTTGTTTCATTAATTACTGAAGGTAGTCCATTCGGAGCTTAAAATCAAGAGTAAAAAATCAAAATTGATAAATGGGACTAAAAAAATTGGAAAGCCCTTGCTTTTAGCTTCAAGATACATGTCCAATAATTATTCTAACATGCTTCAATCAGCTGCTGTGACACTTTCAAAATAAATGACACATAACCGACGTTGACGCGTTCAGTTACTTACCTGCGAGGTGCGCACCTTTGCGGCGACAGAATCGCCGACGAGCGCCACTGAAAAAATTATACTATGGCCATTCTAGATACATCAGATGATGTAGATTACGATACAAACAACCGGAAACATGTTTTCCGAAAGTCATTTTTCCAATTTTAGGCCAGAAATACGGGTTTCCAGACCATAGTGCGCTGTAGCGAGACGTTTAAATTTACTTGTATTCAAATGGATGGAATCGACTTTTTTACCCACATTTTTAAATATGCCTAGGTTCAAAGTTTTCAATCATTTTTTTTTTTTTTTTTTTTTTTAACCCACTAAACTTATTGAACGAGATTAAAAACCCTACCGATTTGATTTTACTCTACAGGTTTTTGAGAAAATCGCCTTTAAAGAGGACCCTTTCCCCGCGCTCAAGACCGCGTAATTTAAATTTCATAAACGGCACGAGCGGAAGTTTGCTACCTCCGGGTGACCCTTGACGTGGCTGCATACAGACCTATCGCGGCACGCTTTACCTATACATATATTGTATTGGAGTTCCCGGCTTGTTTGTTTGTTTTTGTTTTTTGTTGTTTTTTTTTTTTTTTTAAAAAACTTTGAGGGGTCCAGCTAGGAGGGAGTCTAGCTTCGGACTCATGTTTAAAAGAAATAAATGTATTTTTTTGACCCCAAAAAGACATGGTTAACGTCGTCACTGTTAATTTTGGGACATTTTGTATAGCTCGTTGAGGAGATTCGATATGACCCTCTATAATTGATCGTCTTGTGGGATAGACTCGACAGAAATACAAATGATTGTTATTCGTGAGTTGCAGACATCATCACCGGCAGCAATCAAGTGGTTACAGACAACCAACCATCATCTATGTTGCGCGGTGTATGCCCTGTTATTTGTTTGACCTCAACTGTTGATCTTTTCTTTTAGCACAATACGCGACAACAATGGGGTCACGATGAGCCTAAATCGAATTCTCGCCTCTGCTCTACAAACCACTTAACTAGGAGACCCGCCAACCCCCCCCCCCCCCCCCCCGGCCATCCAAGAACAACCCACCACCCCCTTCTACTGCTCACGGACCACCATACTGAGCTTGCGACCAAGGTTGCCAAATTGATCCGAATCATCTTATGGTCCCTTCAACTCAATTTCGCCACGGAGAGAAATTCTCGGAATTTTTCATTAAAACATATTCGTTATAAAAAAAGATAGAATTATGGGGGATAAACAAACCCCTTATTTCAAACTGTTCACAAAACTAATACGCTAGGACTTTTGCTAACTTTTGCTGTAGGCTATACTGAATAGTCAAATCTTGCGTAAAATCCAACAGAAATTATGATGAGCAGATAAAAAAATTATGAAATTCACTTGCAGACTCACAAAGTGACTTTAAAGTTTAACACTTGTGTTTCCAAGTTATTTTACCCTTCCTAATAACCAACTCAAATTGGTCGAATTTTTTCGTTCCTTAAAGTATAATCACGTCTCAACAACATTTAAAAATCACCACGCATTGATTCACAATCATATAATTACATCGAAGAAAGTCCAATGTTTTGTCCTTGTCTCACTCACAGTTTCTTATGGTCACAAAGTTCTACGATATGGGCTCATAGGCACCATCACACCACGTATTATTCCTCGAGCAAGCTTCGATACAAAGAAAATTCTGGACAATTGGGTGTCATGGCGGTATACGTTCATAAGAGACCGCCAGTAAGACAAGGACAAAACAAAGGACATATATCGACATAATTATGACCACAAATTCACTTGTGACCTTTCAAGAATTTCGTCAAAGTGAAGAAATACTTTAAGGTAGTTGGACCGATTGGTGGAATGAAATTTAAGATAACTGGCTCTTTACTAGCGCATGGATTTGCATTCGAAAATTTGGATCTGCTTTCTTATGGAAAGCAGCTTTTTTTCTGAATTTCCCCGCGAGTGAGCGAGATGGAGCATTTATTTGGATCCAATATTGATCGTGACGTCATCACTAAGGAAGTCTATCGAATGAGGAATGAGAGAGATAGAAGAGATCCGAAATAGTCATACGCCCGAGGATTCCTTTCTCATCCGGCAACACTGGAAGTTCCTGAAACCTCAGTCCTCACAGTCTGCGCCAAACTCAAACTCCCGGCTAGGGTCCCGCGGTCCCGCCGCCCTCCCGCCACATCCAAATCGAATCAAAGCTAATCTATCAAAGTTAAGTCACGGCTGGGCGGGCGGTGTAGTGGGGGAAATGAGGATGAGGAGGAAGGGATGAACGGGGTACGTGAAACGGGATGGTGGTGGTGGGGGGGGGGGGGTTGACCCCACCCCCCGCGCGCTCATACCATGCCTTACCATACCGCAACGCAACGTGCCATTCGCGGAGACATTAAGTTTTTGATTAATTCGTCACTGGCGGAAGTTGTTTTCTGCAACCCGCAACACACCCGCGGAACGAGATTTGCATGTGCGTCTCTTGATCGTCGCGTCGCACGGCACGCGTGGGGACTTGGAAAACCCAACTTTTCTTACTGACAAACGCGAGGCGAGAGCCGCGAGACTGAGAGAGGGAGAGAGTTAGAGAAAGAGAGAGAGAGAGAAAGGAAAAGAAAGAGAGAGAAAGAGAGAGAGAGAGAGAGAGAGAGATCCCGAAGAGAAGACCGACGACGATTTAACTTCGCACATTGGATTATGCTCTCAATCAATTCCGTACAACACTGACGTTGCAAACAGAAAAAAAAGAAAAATAATGTTGTAGGTACCGCTCGCTAAAACTTTAGTTTTGAAAAATTACTAAAGAAAATACTTTATTGAAGCAACAAAAGTACCAAAGTAGCCTTTTTGGTTTACCGAACCGAAGGTTTGTTCCGCATAAGGAAAAAGACGTTGCTAGCGGTAAAATCATTCAACCCAGAATGAGGTTTTGATCAAAATCTATACTGTTATACTTCCTTCATTAATTCAAAAACTCGTGACTGTCCTTTTTGCAATATAAGATGTTTTTATGATAGCTAATATTTTTTTTTTTTTTTTTTTTTTTTTAAGTTTCACTCTGCAAACGTGGTAGTCAGTTCTGCCCATTCACGCAGCCGGGCGAAACACATACGAACACAGGTGCGGTCTCGACCTGAACTCAGCTGAGAGGGAGTTTTAGACATTTTAAATGTTCTCTTGTTATTTTGGTAGAATATAAAATTAGAATTGATGGTTTTTTTGCCGACAGCAAGACGCACCTTGCGAAAGCGATCTCCATTCGAATAATTTACTTATAAATACAGCGTAAGGTTAAAATCAAAATGTTTGAAAAAAAAATTACAAAGCTCGTCTCTTTGTGTGGACTGGCAAACTTTTCGTCGTGGGACTGGCTTAGATCCCCCCCCCCTCCTTTCTCATTCTCAAAGTTCGAATCTGCTCCTTGCAAACTGAGGGTTTCACGCTACCCGCAGCATCCCATTCGCGTGGTTTATTAGTTCGAGTTCTATATAGTACTGTTTAGTAAGACATCACGAAAATAATTGGATCCAAACAAATGTCCCGTCTCACTTGCTCTCGCGCGATTTCCCGTGGTAAATTGGATCCAAATGTTCAAATGCTAATTCATGCTAGTAGACAATCAAGTTCTCTCAGATTTTATCAATCCATCGGATTCCTTGTAACTTAATGTATAATCATAATTCAATAATATTTTCGAAACATGACACATTAATTAACAATCTGAGTCATATCGAATATGTTTTGTCCTTGTCCCACTCGCTTGAGCTCCCGTTCCATAGACCTCTTTTTGCTCGAGGAAGGACAATGGTGGCTCCAAGAAGTCCTTCTGTAATAATAATATGTATCTTTCTCACCCCCTCCTTCTCTCTCGCTCACACTCTCAATCACTCTCTCACTCGCTTCCCCTCCCCCTCTCACCACATCCTCTCGCGGCTCCCTCCTCGTTCTCTCTCTTTCTCCGCCCATTTAAGCACACGTGTTGGAAAATGATAGAGATATAGAGGCCGTCATGTGACTTTAGTCTCCTACTAGGGGGCTTCGCCTCTTGGCCGCTCCGCTCCGCTCCCCATCCCTCAACAGCGTAGCGCTTTGCGCCGCGCCGCCGTCTCTGTCGTTCACCCGCGAGTTTAAATGCAGATAGATTCAATATTAAATCGTAATTTAATATTGAACCTATCTCCATTGAAACTCGCGGGTCAACCTGTAATGACGAAGACGACGCGAAGCGCTACGCTGTTGAGGGCTGGGGTGCGGAGCGGCCAAGGGGCGAAGCCCCGTGGTTTAAAAAAAACAAAAACACAAAACAAACACAAAAAAATAACAATAACAAAACTACAGCTGAGCGAAAATCGAACGGCTACCAGGTTGAGTTTGAAATCTTTATAAATGTAGACAGGTTATAAAGTATTTTCCACCTTGCCCTACTAGACAACGCAGAGAAATAGGGGTGGGTGCAAGATTGTCCAGCATATTGACAGATTTATGGACGGGTTCTACCAAACCTCTCCGTCTCCGTCTCATCTCAACTACCTCTCCGTCTCATCTCAACCTTCCACACGTTCCAAATCTACCCCACTTCATGGACGGGATGAACCTTTTTCGTCTCGGTCTCAACCTCTCAGACGCTCTGCATTCACCCCACCCCCCGATGCGATTGCCGCTGTACGTGAATTCGCAATAACTCGGTTACAAATCGGGGTATCAAAATTCTGCAAATTTCGGGCATCTCATCACATTAAAATCTGTTATCATGCCAAGCTACAGCGTTATAACATAAATTGCCACGTCTGCGTCTTCAGAGTGTGTGGAAACACATTTTTGAATTTTTTTTGCAAAAGTCTCCAAACTCCAAAAAAGATGGCTTATCATTATACTATAAAAAGAAAAGGTACTATCATAAGAAGATATAAGCCAAGATAAGATAATATAAGATATGATATATCAGATTATACTATAGTAAGATGTCATTTGTTTGACTTGTGCATTCAAATGAAGAGAGGGATAGGGGAGGGATAGAAAGGTGGTGAGGTGGTGATGGGGAAAGAAGAGGAGGAAAGAGAGAGATTTCCGATCCTGAGTCCTGGATCCTCGCAACCACATCTGAAAGATCGTCCGTCGTCCGTTAGAAGTACAGCTGAAGCCCGGGGAAGATCTGATCGATTCTGCGTATTTCTTTTTGCTCTTATGTGCTAATGCAGAACGAAACCGGAACCGAAATTTGGCAACCATGTTTTTTCACCATTTGAACCGAAGAAAAAGTATCGACTACTCAGGGATTCAGTCGAAGACACCCCTTAAGATGAACTGTTTTACTAAGGTTTACATAGAGAGAATTCATTGTTGCCACATCACACTGGCCGCCACTGGATCACAGTATTTTCATTCATATCAACACAAAATACATTTGCAAAAAACAACAACAACATCAGTACTCCGGGTTTAAAACTACTCTGTCAAAATCTCCACAGTTATTGAGTTGCGATTTTTTATTTCAACACAATGTTCAAAAGGCCTTTTATGTCCTGCTCTAAGGGCAGAGGCGTCGCGATCAATTAAGCAACATCGTATTTTGTCCGTCGGAATCCGTGAAAAAGGTCCAGTTATCGAAATATTAGGGGCGAACCCTGTGCACAACGCACTCGCACGAAATGATGCTTTACACGGGTTTAATATACAAAATAAAGGGTTGCTAGATTCCATGCTCATTGGCGGTCCATGAGAGGGGAGATTTAGGGGCTCAAAGCCCCCTACTTTTTAGGAAAAAAAGCCCACAAAATAAGGAGAAACAAAGATCATAACACCCAACGCCTCTCATTTTGAAAGGGGCTGAATAGAGAAATGTCGAAAACATCAAAATTGCGGGGAGGGGGGGGGGGGGGAGTTAATTACATTTTTTCAAGTCCCCCCTCTTTTGAACCCACGGATGGACCGCCAGTCGCCGCTGTCCTCGCGATAGCACTAATACTAATCTCTATACTTGCGGCTCCACCAAAGCTCTCCTGAAAAGTTTCTGGAGTTGCGCACATTGGCAGCTCTGTAGCAGACAGACGCTGGAAACTTCCATCTGAAAAGTCATGCACCTGTGATATTGAACAAAAGCATTTTAGTACCCACCGTAAACAGAGCAGGATACAATAGTGTCTTTGTTCTCGGGAAGTAAATAAAAGATAATTGTTTCTCCATGGACTACTCTATGAAATTTTTACGACTGCACGATGCGATGAATGCAAAGATACAAACAAGGATGCACCTCGATTTTTGCGACACCGTCAAATGAGAATTATTGCAATTCCAACAATGGTACTTTATATTACTGTCCACTATCGACCATTGCCTAGCATAGCAACTCTAGCCTAGCCTAGCCTTTTTGTCTAATCCACTTTGATCATTAACTTATGATAATGCATACAAAACACGGGCCTCGAGTCGTGTCCTGCATTCACGAAATTTAATTAATTTATTTATTACGTTGCCCCTTAAATTAACTACGCAGAGAACAATGAGTTGTGGCTGTAAAGGTAAGTATAAGGCTTAGTCGTGGCCAGAAATTTGTCTTTCTCTCTCTTGGTACTTGGATCTAAATAGAACGCAAGGAATCAACTTGAAATACATTTTAAAATTATTTACAACACACTTTTTCATATCTCGAAAAAGTCGTATCCCGCAGTGAAGCGCAAAGTCATTGTTTGAATAATGCGAATAATTTTAGTAAATTATTCGTGGTTATTTAAAAATGATTTTTCTCCCATCACTGAATCCATAGAATCCGCAGTTGATTGCGGCGGTGATTTCCTGATTTTAGGCGTCGTATCAAATAATGCTCGTTTTGCTCCTTTCAATCTGATTGTGAGTCCTCTCCGAACACTAAGTGTTGTCCACGCAGATTCCACAATGCACAACTATCCTCCGTCTAACTACACTTCCCACTTCCGCTTCCTCTTCTATCATTTTGCGAGCTAGACCTTTAGAAAGTTCCATCCTCATCTTTCCGCTTTTCATGTTACCACGCACGCGGTTCCTGTGGTCGTTGCCTTCTTGGTACAATCCACTATGGAAAAGGGGGGCGAAGAAGAAAAAGGGGGGAAGACAGAGGGGGGGGGAGCACACACTCTACGAGCAAGACTAATTAGCGGAAGCTGAAAAGCGCGTCCGGTGGAGTGAGCGGAAAAACAGGTTAAAAAGAGGATGAAAGCAGTGAAAGCCACGTTGCCGGATTACAACAAGAGCGGGAAATTCAAAATTGACCTAACCAATGTCAGTTTCTCCGGTTTCTCGTATAGCAATATCATATAAGTCAATCAGAATCCCCGATTTTTAAAAAAAGATTGGTAAGGTTCTAATATGGGGTTCGGAACTTGTTGTTTCCATAGTTCAAGCCGCCGGTCAGTCGGAGGTACATTAATTGTGGCAGTTGTTGTCATAAAACCCTCCCGGGACTTGGCTTGGCATCTTCGAAATCCGTCTTTTTAAACCCCTGAAAAAGATCGACCTGTCCAGTGTCCATCTTTTGCGAACCACTCATTCGACCTTTTAGCACAGAATAATACAATCAGAACGGAGCCATCAGAGCCAATGGAAGCAAGTTTGGAATTTAACGGCACCAATAGGCAACGCTGTGGTCCTATATCCCAACATGGCGGACGAGTGTGATTTGTGTTGAAACTCATTTATTTCTGTAAATTCTGGAAAGAAATCTTAAGTTTCCGGCCTCACTTTTATTCTAATGGCATTTCAGAATGAAAATTTCGCGGACCATGTCCTATATTGCTTTTTTCAAGCGCGAATCCAGATGTAATCATCCTATATCCCAACATGGCGGACGCGAAATGAATTTGCTTCAAAATCCGACAGAGTTTCCGTTCTGATTGTATTATTCTGTGCTTTTAGGTGGGTTAAATATACGGATTTCAATGCTGCCAAATTACACGCTATGTTAATCAATAGTCACGTATACACAGGATGTAAAAAAAAAGGAGCAGCTCCGAACAAGTCGAGTTTGGGTTCGAATTTTCTTTATGAAACATGGGTACCATTATTTTGAGAGGGGCATCTTTTAGGTTAGTAGCTAAATTTTGGGCCCCCCAAGGGGGCGGATGCGGGGGTCGACTGCGCGCTCCCAAAATCTTATTTCTTAAATTGTGCCGCAATTTTTATTAATTAACAGTAAAGAGAATCAAAGTCTAAGAATGTTTGCGGCTTTGCGCAATCCGAACGTCGATATCGTTTTACGCGTTCGAGAAATAAAAAGTCAAAGTTCGATTTTGACCCATTTTCGAAAATTCATAGTAATACTACGAAAAAGTCGGAATTTAAAAAAAAAATTAGCATTAAAGTACTCTCAAAAGCAACTGCTTTTTAGAGAAAAATACAACTTTCCAAGAAATCTGATATTGAGGCTTAGGATAGGATTTAATTTTTTTTTTTAAAGATTTTCGAAAATTTTGAATCAGCGATTATATTGTAAAATGGTCCGAATCAACAATTTTGGCTTGGACTGTTGGTGGAATTCAAATGAGCTATGATTAGCGTCTACAAGCTCAAAAAAGTGTAAAACCCACCATTAAATGACCAAACTCAGTTTTGAGAATAGGTACGGCTAAATTTAAAATCTGGTAATAGTGGTAACACCCTTCTTTTAGGTTTTATTTGGGTTTTGAGCACTTTTGAGTTGTGCAAATTTTTGCCCTTTTGCATTGCTCATTTAGACTCAGCCAACAGGTTTTAGGCCGAAATTGTTGATTCGGACTGTTAGAGCCAGCTCTATTGAAGTGCGTGCGAGAGATTTACGCGCCGCTGCGCTGGTACGCGCGTGGCAATCGATGAGTTCACGATCGCGGCTGTGACCTCTTATGCAATCAGCTGATTGAGCTCTCTCCTCGCGAAACATAGATCTCGCTCGCGCATTTCAGGTAGACGTTTCTCGTATTTTAAAGTGATTTAGGTTAGGTAGACCCCCAGGAGCTGGCATAGCATAGGACTGAGTCAACGCCGGACTTATACTATAGGTGATTGTGAATATAGTTAGCGGATGTGACGCAGTTATATTCCCCTTCAGTTTATAAGGATACCAATTTCTATACGAGGTTCGTTTAGCTGGTATATTTACTAATTCTCTATGAGCGAGTGTGACGCCTTAGAGATCACGTTTATAGTTGTCCGAATTATTTTTGAACCGAGTGTCCGGGTCCTTCCCCCCTCCCTCCTTCTGTCAACGTTGCTACCCGTGTTCGTGATAGTGACGCAACATTGGAACTTGTAAGTTCTAAAATCTTCGGCTTTATGACTGCGGATGTGACGCGTCAGAAAAGTACCAGATAGGAAATGAGCGTATAAATCCCTTGGAATTTTGAGCTGGACACTCACCCTTTATTGAAAGTGTTCCCTTTTTTTTGCTTGGTGTAAGCGGAAACGAAAGTTATTATTATTTTTGAGTTCGACATTTAGATATCGATAATGTGTTTGATATTCTGAGTGTTCGATATATTTTGAGATTGATAATTGAGTTTGATATATTTTGAGTTCGTTTCTTAAAGTTCGATAGCTGTGTTCGATACTTTAAGCGCGATATTTTTGAGATAGCTATTATTCTTGGAGATATAGTTTTGAGGTCCGTTTAAGGATAACCAGAGTTTGAGTTTAGTTTCGATTTATATCGATTATTACAAGCAGAGTTTTTAGTTTAGTTATTTAGAGCGCGAGCTATTTTTCGTTCTTATAAAGCTGAGATCCCCTTTAAGAGTTTTGAGTAGATTCATTTTTAGTTAATCAATAATTAAGTTAAGAATCGATAGATCGATTCCTTTGTTTTGTAAGTCATTCAAAGAGCTGACCACTCTTCTTATCACATCATGTAGTATTTAGGTCATCGAGTAATATTAACCTTTTTTGTTTAGTAAGAGTAGCATTGCACTCATAAAGTAATTTAATAGAATTCATTATTTAACTGACAAACCCCCGTCTTTTCTAGTCCATTATTTTAAGTTTTTTTATTATAGTTCCTCAATGATGACGACTCATTAATTACGATTTATATCATCCGAGTCACACCTCTTTTGAGGCTTTACTATGAGAGGAAATCTTTATCAAACTTTTGTTCTCTATTTTCTAAGTATAAAAACCCCCTTTATTGAGTTTGCCTGTTTAAGGCTGGTCCTCCCTACACGGACCATTTTGCAAGAAAATCGCTGATTCAAAATTTTCGACAATTTTGAAAAAAAAAACAATTTAAATCCTATCCTAAGCTTAAAAATCAGATTCCTTGGTTGGTTGTATTTTTTTCTGAAAGTTACTTGTTTTTCAAAGTTCTTTAAGCCTATATAGTTTTTTTTTTTTTTTTTTTAAACTCTACTTTTTTTTAGTGAGATGTATGCATTTTTGAAAATGTGTCAAAATCGAACTTTGACCTTTGATAACTCGAACGCGAAAAACGATATCGACGCGACGTGCGGTTTACGCCAAAATGCTTTGAGCTTGATGCTCTTGAAAGTTGAGATATGAAAATTAGGGATCACTATTTTTGGGGTTCAGTGACCCCCACATCCACCCCCTGGGGGCAGATTTCGGTCCCCCTCAAAATAATGGAACCCATGTTTCAGCGTTTTCCGAGATTTGAACCCAAACTCGAGTTATTCGGAGCTGCTCCTTTTTTTCTACACCCTGTACGGATGAGTTGCATGGATTTTCGGTTAGTCTAAAATAACATTGGAAGCAATTTTGATTGATTTTTTTGGAGGCATTTGACCCAGTTCGGTTTCGAAATGAAAGAGAAAAACAGACAGAAAAACATGTTAGACTGGCGGGGGGGGGGGGGGGGGGGGTGGAATAAATAAATTGATAAATAGATACATAAATAGATGCATTGATGAATACATAAATAAATACAAAAAAGAATGATTCTTATGAATGTCGTTGGACTTTTCAGTGGCATCTCGTGAATCTGGCAACAATGTCTTCCTACGATGCGACATCTGCGTAGCTCCGCCATTTAAGAGAAAAGATGGTGGAGCTATGCAGGTATCATAGGAGATTCCTATCTGATTGGGAACTCTCTCTATAGAAACACAGTGAAAAAAGTTTCTAATTGGAAAGGAATCTTCCATGGTACCTGCGTAGCTCCACCATTACGCCTTGACTCTCAAAGTCATTTTGTAAGTTTGTAAGTGCAAAATTTCCTAGTTTTTTAATGGGCCCATCCGAATTCCTTCTGTATTTCACATAATATTTAACTAAGTATATTGAATCGCTAGCAAAAGTAAGCTGGAGCCCCATTCTGCCGCACCAAAGAAGAACGCCGTATCTTATCTGCTCATGAAATCAAATAAAACGCGTTCAAAATAAATGCATGGCCCTCCCAACCGGTTTCGATTTTGGCATGTTTTTGTGCATAGAGCGATTTTTGATCGTTGTAAAAGGGTGCCAGGTCAAATATTTTTGCTCCAAATAACGAAAGATCACAGGAAGGTCGCATACACGATGGACATACGGCTTTTTTCCCTGTCTGATGGGGCCTGCGTTATTAAGTGAAGGGTCGCCGAGGAAGCGCCCGATACACAGGTAGAGCCGCCGCATCTCCACTCACAATCAGCTCGGCTGAAGATCCTGCATTCTGCCCGTGTACCTGGCGCTTACGGCGTTTCTCCTGAGTAAAGGACTAAAGGTACTTACTGATTTCCGCATGCTTATTACTTACGGCAGGCAACCTTTCTACAGGGTGTTTCACGTAACTTGCTCACTATGGTTTTCTTGAACGGGTGACGATGAAAAATCTGGAAAAATCGGTTTTGTAGTAACTCGGACCTGAAATTTCATTTAAAAATACTGCCGCAACCCAAAATTTGGTTTTTAAGGGGTTTTCAGGGGGGGGCACCCCCCTAATCTCGAGATTTTCAAATAGCAACCCCTATCTTGTGATACCTCATTTGAAAGAGGGTAAAATTCTAAGCATTTTGGCTTAAATCGGAAGTCGATACCTTTTTTCGTTTTCGAGATATCGAAGGTCAAAGTTCGATATAGGACCAATTTGCGACAATTCTTGACTCCTACAAAAATAGTCTTAAAACAAAAAACTGCACACGTCAAATGTTCTACTTGATGAGTACTTTCAAGAAAAAAATACGAATTTAGAATCAAATAAACCGGAAGTCGACTTTTAGGCACCTTAACATTTTTGGCGGGAAAACCCCCATTTCTCAAAATTTTCAAATAGCAACCCCTAATTTTCAAAACCTCATTCGAAGAGGCGTAAAAAGTTGTTTTTAATGGCGCAATCAAAAGTCCGATATCGTTTTTATAATTCGATATATCGAAAATCGAAGTTCGATTTATACCATTTTTCGACCCTAATAAAAACGGATCCTATCGTGTGATACATCATTCAAAATCACATAAAAAAGCAAGAATTTAAGTGCAAACCGGAAGTCAATACCTTTTTTCACGGTCGAGATATCGCAAGTCAAAATTTAAGTTAGGCCCTAACCACAGACCAAATTTTGACTTCCGATATCTCGACCGCGAAAAAAGGTATTGACTTCCGGTTTGCACTTAAATTCTTGGTTTTTTATGTGCTTTTGAATGATGTATCACACGATAGGATCCGTTTTTCACAGGGTCGAAAAATGGTCTAAATCGAACTTCGATTTTCGATATATCGAATTATAAAAACGATATCGGACTTTTGATTGCGCCATTATAAACATTTTTTTTACGCCTCTTCGAATGAGGTTTTGAAAATTAGGGGTTGCTTTTTGAAAATTTTGAGAAATGGGGGTTTTCCCGCCAAAAATGTTAAGGTGCCTAAAAGTCGACTTCCGGTTTATTTGATTCTAAATTCGTATTTTTATCTTGAAAGTACTCATCAAGTAGAACATTTGACGTGTGCAGTTTTTTGTTTTAAGACTATTTTTGTAGGAGTTAAGAATTGTCGAAAATTAGTCCTATATCGAACTTTGACCTTCGATATCTCGAAAACGAAAAAAGGTATCGACTTCCGGTTTAAGCCAAAATGCTTAGAATTTTACCCTCTTTCAAATGAGATATCACAAGATAGAGGTTGCCGTTTGAAAATCTCGAGATTAGGGGGGTGCCCCTCCCCCCCTGAAAACCCCCCAAAAACCAAATTTTGGGTTGCGGCAGTATTTTTAAATGAAATTTCAGGTCCGAGTTACTACAAAACCGATTTTTCCAGATTTTTTATCGTCACCCGTTCAAGAAAACCATAGTGAGCAGGTTATGTGAAACACCCTGTATATCTGAGAAACTAATGGAGATAAGTAAATTCTGATTCCACCACGTGAAAGAGCATGTCGAATATAGAAGGTTTCCGCGTCCAACTCAATTTTTTTGTTTTTATTTTTGTCGTTTACGACGTTCTTCCTTAGCACGGCAGCATTGGTGAAAGTGGTGAATGAGAACCGTATTGCTCTGCTCGCCATTCTTTTGGAAATACCTCATTTATATCATGAACCTGTTCAGTGATGACTTCACGATCAAAATTGGATCCAAACAAAAGCTCTATCTCTATCTCGCTCTCTCTCATGGAAAAACTCTTGAGAAATCAAATCCTTTTCGACTGCTAAATCATGCTAGAGACAACCAGTTTTCTCAAATTTCATTCCACCATTCAATTCCACGAATCTTAAGGTATTTTTTCACACCGATGTAATTCACGAAAGATCTTAAGTGACTTTACAGTCAACATTACATCGAAAGATGTTCTTTGTTTTTGTCCTTGTCTTCTTCACTGTCTCTTATGGGAGTATCATCACCATGACTCTCAAACATCCCGACCTCTCTTTGTATCGAAGCTTGCTCGAGATATAACGCGTGGTGTGGTGGATGTGGATGGTGCCGATGAGCACAGATCCTAGAATTTTGTGCTCATTCGAAACTTTGAGAAAAACAAGGACAAAACCAAGGACTTTCTTTCATATAACTGTGATTGTAAGTTAATGCAAGATGTTTTGAAAATGTTGTTGAAACGTTATCACACTTTAAGGTATGTGGGGGTGTGATAAAACCTGATAGATGTTGTTTACTAGCACGAATTTTCATTAGAAAATT
The DNA here is from genome assembly GCA_011764245.1 of Trialeurodes vaporariorum. NCBI lineage: Eukaryota > Metazoa > Arthropoda > Insecta > Hemiptera > Aleyrodidae > Trialeurodes > Trialeurodes vaporariorum. Next base: position 251,082 of record VMOF01000369.1, on the reverse strand, counting down.
TGGATCCTATTTCGTATGGAAAAAACTCACGAGAGCGAGTGATATGGAGCATTTTTTCGGATCCAATTTTTTTCATAACGTTGCATTACTAAATAGGTCTATTCAGAATTTTTAAAAAAGCTAATGAATCCATGACTAACTCTAATCAATAATAAAGGATGATTTTTAATTTTTAAATCTGAAATTCGACGACGCTGCATCAAACGCGGCAATGTGAGAGAGAATTAAACAGTAAAAACAAAAATCCTTCGCCGAGAGGCAAGAATTTTTCGGTTTGTCTTTGAGAGAGAGAGAGAGGGAGAGTGAGAGAGAGAGAGAAAGAGAGAGAGAGAGAGAGAGAGAGAGAGAGAGAGAGAGAGAGAGAGACAGAGAGAGAGAGGCAGAGAGAGAGAGAGAGAGAGAGAGAGAGAGAGAGAGAGAGAGAGAGGGCCGGACGGACGGACGGACGGAAAAAAGTGGTAAGTTTCTTGCGTTGCAAAGCACAGATGAATGGACTTTTGAGGCTAAGTTGGTGCACGAAGTGAAGTCGAAGGAGTCTTTTTTGCAACAAGAAGAAGGTGGAGAAAAGGGAGGAGAAGAAGAAGAAGACGAAGATAAAGAAGGATTTTCCTGATTAAAAACTTCCCAAGCTTGTGTTTCGACTTTCGCTTCGATCCGAAAGCTCGTCAAATTCATTTTGGCGGATTCAAGAGGTAGAATCAAGTACCGATTCGTTCAAGGCTGGAAGTAGGAATAGCGGTTTTTGTGCTCTAGTTTGCCTAGGTAGCAAGGCGAAGTAAATGCTAAAAACGGCCGACGGCGAATCTTTAGTAAAAGTTGACCTATACTCTTCTATCTTTACCAAACTAATTAGAACCATCCATGTATAAACTATCTTGTGAAGTCTGATAGTTTATTTCACTAATTCACGCTGCTCGATTGAGTTTATATAGTTTCCATTTAACCACCAACTCCGACTATAGATTGTTTTAGTACTGCGATTTATCGTATTAATTGCCGTCTGAATACCTCTGGCTCTCAATAAACTTATTGATTCAATGTATTTTCCCCATGCACGAGCGCTTTTTTGAACTGAAATTTTGGCTTTTGTATCAAAAAATTAACGCGATTTTTTTGCGATGAAAAGAATGGGTCTGTTGCAAACTTTTACTTCAACGATTAAGAGTGTATAGTCTAAAGTAAAATCGCTTGGAAAGACCATCGGTGGCATCAGAAAGTCATAAAATGCAATAATAAACTCAGAAGAGGCGTTTAATGAAATCCAAGATGGCGGAGAAATATCGAGAAATTCGTATGCATGCACCACGAACATCCAAGGATAGCCAACCTCACAATATCGATCACAACCAATCACAACGTAAACAAACATATAACCTCTACCTCCAGTGAGGTTGTCAAAGTTGGCCATCCTTGGATGTTTGTGGAGCATGTAAACAAATTAATCGATATTTCTTCGCCATCTAGGATTTCATTAAACGCCTCTTCTGAGTTTATTATTGCATTTTATGACTTTCTGATGCCATCAAAGGACTTTTCAGGCGAATTTACATTAGTCTAAACACTTTTAATTGTTGTAGCAAAAGTTTGCAACAGACCCATTCTATACATCCTCGAAAATGCTTCGTTTTGCCGAGTTCCATTACTAAAACTTTCGGGATCAATGAGATATCAGTGATTTGGAGGCTGAAGCATGTGAATAATGAATCCAACCTCCAAATGCATCCTCTATTCTGTAATATATTGATTTCTGATTTTTTTTTTTTTTTTTATTAATTTTCATCAAAATTGATGGTGCAATACTTGAACTATTCCATTTTTTTTTAATTTTACCCATTTTTACACAGTTTACATACCATTGATTTTAATCGAAACTATTTTTTCCCAATAACTAACCTAAATGATAATATTTCAAAACAACAACAAAAAAAACCCTCTCGGGAATCTAAAAAGCAACATCTGTGCATTTGAATGCATTTGGATCAATGGTTCAAAAGTTAGGTCGGGAAACGGACTGACTTTGACGGGTAAATCCGAATTGGCTCCGGTCGAGTAGGCTCCGGGTCGAATTGGCTCCGGTCAGAGGTCGGTCGAATTAGCTCCGATCGTTAAAATCGAAAGATTTTTTTTATAAAAAAAAAAACCTTTTTCGTCCCAATTTACAAACGCTTAGGACTATCAACAAGAATATGGTAGGCGTGGCTGACTTTTTTTTTCCACGATACATCTTAGTATCTTTCAAAAAAATTGTCCTCCATATGTAAAAATCGTAGAATATATTTAAACTAAATTTCCCTGAATTTTTCTTTTCCAAATTTTTTTAGAACTTATAGGTGAGAGAAAAAAAAGAATTGGTTTGAATGAACGCGATTAAAAAATTTTTGAGAAAAGCGCAAGGGTAAAAAGAAAACAAAAACAAACAAAGCTTAGATTTAAAAACTAGGATTTAAATATTATTAAAAGAATTGCTAGTTTCTTTAAAAGATCAATTACAATTTCCTCATATATTTATTCATTATTCACATTACGTAGATACAATTCTATTTTCCGTTGCTTCAAATCAGGTGGCAATTCTATTGTTGTTTGCAACTTTTTTGTTGCGACGTTGCCACTTTTGAAACTTTGGTGGGAGCCAATTCGGCCCCCGTCAAAAATTGAATGTGACGATCGAAGCCAATTCGACCCGGAGCCAATTGGACCACTCTTTGACCGGAGCCAATTCGGCCATTTGAGAGCCAATGTGGTAATGCCCACTTCGACCACTGATGACGGACAGACGCCACAGAATTTTTTTGCATAAATCTCTCTAAGTCAGATAGGGTTGAGAAATATGGAAATATGATGGAAGGATGTTTTTTTTGGATGGTATTAGACATGATGACAGGCCATTACTTTGCATAAATCATGATTGATATAGTCGTGAGAGACCAGTATCGCAACAAAATACCTTGAAAATCTCTGCGCCGTCGCAATAGCTTCTCAATGTTTCTAATTTCATTAGAGTGTAAAAATGTCTGCCTAGGATGGCTGCTAACTTTTTGTTGCAGTTTTCATTAAAGTTAATTGAGTAATACTTGAATTCCAAATCCCAATTATTATTTTTGTTATATATTTGCTTAGTTTAAGCTTTTTGCTCAAACGGACCTGAATAAAATTGCCCCTTGAAACGGTCTTAAAGGTTGTTTATGGAGACTGTGGTCTGAGCCCAAGGTATATACTTATATTTAACAGGTTTGCTCGACTCGCTTTCCGCGTCATCTTCAGTGGCGCGCAATTCAAAAAGCATTCCAAGATGGCCGACAAAAGAAGAAAACATTGTATACTCTTTCCAGAAAACATCAGGCTATTTTCTGCTTTTCTAGAGAGGGAAGCCCAATGTTTTTTGGAAAGAGTATACAATGCTTTCTTCTTTTGTCGGCCATCTTTGAATGCTTTTTGAATTGCTCGCCACTGAAGATGACGCGAGAAGCGAGTCGAGCATACGCTTGAGCCTCCAATCGGTAGGTTTCAGGTTATGGTCACATGGATTCTATGCAGTGTTGCCAGGTTTGGACGGGGTAGAATAGTTCAAGCGTGGACAGTTTTCGAGTTTAAATCTGTGGCACACTGTGGATAAGGATAGAGGATCGAAAGTGGGAGCGTGGCCTGTTTAATCCTAAATAAAAGAACCCTTTTTTGTTCAATTTTGCAACCCTGTATTTTTCATTTATATAACCTATCATATAAGCAGTTACACAATCAAGCAGTAATTTTCCGTTCTTATATAACCTCTTATATAACCAGTTACGCAAGAAACCAGTTTTTCGTTCATTTATATAACCTATTATGCAATCTACCTGTACTTTTCCGTTCTTATGTAACCCATTATATAATCGATTACATCACTCAGTGGAAAGTTCCAGTATAGTTGCATAACCACGATCATTATGTAACAACCGACTATAAATACTGGAGCTCTCCACTGAACAAATCAGTCTCTCTGGCACGCTTGACTAAAGCTGTCTGAGTCTCCTGACAGGCTTGATTAAAGCTGTTAGCTCTTCTCTATCTAAAGCAGGCTTGACTAAAGCTGCTGTCTATCTCTATCTAAAGCAGGCTTGACTAAAGCTGCTTTCTCTATCTCTATCTAAAGCAGGCTTGACTAAAGCTGCTTTCTCTATCTCTATCTAAAGCAGGCTTGACTAAAGCTGCTTTCTCTCTATCTCTATCTATCTTTCTTTATCTCTAACGCAGGCTTGATTAAAGCTGCGCCTCTCTCTCTCTCTCTCTAAACTTAATTTTGTGTTTTCTCTTTTCAGCATTATTTATTTCGGTAGGCTTGATTAAAGCTACCAGTAAAACTTGTACTCTAATCTTTATTTTCTTTTCAGCATTTTAGTTGGTAGGCTTGATTAAAGCTACCACTAAAACTTATACTTTTCAACAGAGGCGCGCGTTAACGTAAAACTTTAAAATTTCAGTTATTATTTCAGCAATTATTCACGTAAATTTAATCTATCAAAATTAGTAAAAATTCAGTCATCATTACAATTTTTATTTCATTTACTTTAGTTTCCAATGATGAGAAAGCTGATGAGGCACTAGCCGAGGCGAATTTCTGAGGAAACTTATAATTTCTAACTTAATTTTGAAATCCGGCAAACTTACTTTTACATATAATTTCATATTTTTTACACCCCGAAAACCCCCACTTTCTTTCATGGTCCTCCGGGCCGGATTCAATAAGGAAAAAATTTGAGTCGACACCAGTCCTAAGAGACGCTTTTCCACTTAGGTCAACCTCAAATTCAACTCTACAAAAATGGCAGACGATCTATCCAAATCGTCGACAAGTCAAATCGATCAAACTCAACTTTCTACTCTACAGGGTCAAACTAAAGATCCAAAAGCCCAAGGTGAACAATCTAAGGATCCAAAAGGCAGCGAAAATGAACAAATGCAGCAAGCGTACAGTAATCTGATGGTGCTAAAAGAGCAACGCCAGAGAATCTTTGCTGCAGCTCAAAAATTTTAGATCGGTTTAATAAAGAAATGAATAAAAAAAATGTCCATTTATTCGAGTCACAAATGGAGAGACTTACAAAACTTCAATCCGATTTTGACACATGCAGCGAAAAAATCAACGAGATGAACTCATGCGTCCCCGAAAAGTATAGATTGGGAGTCATAAAACAAGGAGATTCTTTTGATGACATAGTGCACACAGCCCAAGTTATATTTTGGAACTTCAAAAAACTAGCAGAAACACCTCCTCAAACCACAAATCCTAGTTTCAACAACGGAATTTCAAGCCAAGTCAGATTACCAGTTTTGGAACTACCAAGATTTAGTGGTGAGTTGAAGGAATGGACTCGTTTCTACAATTTATTTGAATCATCGATAAACAAAAACGAAAACCTAACTCCAGTTGCAAAATTCGAGTATCTACTCACTCGATTGGATCTCGAACCGCTACAATCGATAAGTACATTGGAAATAACATCTGAAAACTATGCAGTGGCCTGGGATCTACTCTGTAAACGATACAACAGTGACAGACGTCACGTGGCACATCATCTTAATGGATTGTTGGATCTACCTGAACTATCGACGAGCTCAGTGTTGCCAAAATTCCTCGCAAAATTAAATGAACATACGCACGCGCTAACCGCATTGAAACAAGATGCTAATTCCTACAATCTACTTTTGACAGCGGTATTATTACGAAAATTTTCCAATTACTATCTTGGAAGATTTGAAGACTCAAGAATTGATCGTTCGAAATATCCGACTTTCAAAGAAATTGAAGACTTTCTAAACGCTGAAAGTGCTAAACTGGACTCAATGCGATCATCGAAAGTTGACTCTCAAAAAAGTAACTTTTCGCCCAAAAGCCAGACCTATAGCAAACCAGCAAAAGTTTTTCATGCAAAGGTGACTGAAAAGGTCAACAAAAGCCCGCACAGTAGTCAAACTAAAACGAAAGGACAAACTCGAGATCGAGAAATGAAATGCCCATGGTGCTCAGAAGCGCATTCTATATTCAAATGCGACAAAATCAAACGAATGCCTATTGAAGAAAGGCGAAATCAAATCCAACGAAGGAACAAATGCTCAAATTGCTTTGCAGACAGTCACGAGTTAGATGCTTGTAAATCACGATTCAGATGTTTTAAGTGCAAGGAAAAACATCACACATTACTATGCGACGAAAATGCTGAAAAAACAAAAGCGATCAGTCTTGCAGCACAATCTCAACCCATTGCAGCCACAAATCAATATCACAGCTCCATTTTAGGTACGGCGCTGGTTGAAATAGCCGATTCCACCGGAAATTATCAACAAATTAGAGTAGTGATTGATTCAGGCTCAATGGCAAGCTTTATAACTGAAGAGTGTACAAAACGTCTTCAACTTCCGGTCAACTCTGAAATTCAAAAGGTAACAGGTCTTGGAGACAAAGAAGTTGAATCTAAAGGTTCCACCGAGTTTTGGATAAAACCGAGGCAAAAGGCAGAACCTAAACTTCGAGTCAAAGCCATAATCATTCCAACGATCACCGAAAATCTGCCATGCACACCTATTCCTGATGAAGTGAAACAAGAATGGAGCAATTTGGACCTTGCTGACCCTCAATTTTACGTCACGAACAAAGTTGACGTCTTGCTGGGAATCGATATTTTTCCATACATCTATACCGGTCGAAAAAGGTTGTCCGAAAACCTCGGTAATGCACTCCTGAGTATATTCGGCTGGGTCATAGTGGGGCGAATTCAAGCCATAAATTACCCCTCAACTCAAACCTCACTCTTGACTACTGAACATCAAAAACTCAGAGAAACTTTGCAAAAATTTTGGCAAATTGAGGAGGCTGCTCCCAAATTAATTTCAAACCCTGATGATGATATTGCAGAAAAACAATTTCGCGATCTTCATTACAGGCTACCTGATGGTAGATATGTTGTGCCAATTCTTTTGAAAAATGATGCGCCTGCAATTTCAGATTCCTACACTATGGCCGAAAAACGATTAAAACTTTTGCAAAAAAGACTGGAAAAAATGCCAAAGATAAAAGAGGATTATGCTCAATTTTTAAAGGAATACGAAACTCTAGGTCACATGATAGAGGTAAAAGAGCTGGGTCAAGCAAAAAATTATATTCCACACATGTTTATAATTCGAGACTCCAGTCTCACTACAAAACTACGAGTAGTCTTTGACGCCTCAATGATGACTATTTATGGCGGAATATCTTTGAACCAAGTGCTATACGTTGGACCAAAAACCCAAAATGACATCACTGAAATTTTGTTAAGATTTCGGACTCACAAAGTCGCGCTCACGACTGACGTTACAAAAATGTTCAGACAAATTTTGATAAGACCTCAAGACCGAGCTTATCAACACATTTTATGGGAGGAAGATCCTACAAAACCAATCAAAGAGTACGAACTGTGCACAGTCACGTATGGAACCACTTCTGCCCCATTTTTATCTGGTAGAGTCATAAAGCAATTGACTCTCGACGAAAAACACGACTTTCCCGATGCAGCTGAAGCCCTTTCAAAAGACGTGTTTGTCGATGACGTCATCACTGGAACCGATGACGTCGAGTCGGCAATCGAACTCAAAAATCAATTGATCGGAATAACGGGTCGTGGACAGTTCGAACTACAAAAATGGTCATGCAACTATAGTGAAGTATTAAACGATTTGAATCCTACTGATATCGCACTCTCTCCTGAAATCAAATTCGACGGAGATGACTCAAATTCACTAGGAGTACTCGGATTACGCTGGTCTCCATCTAATGACACATTTTCTTACTCTGAAGTTGAATTCAGTCATAAACTAACTAAACGAAGTATATTGGCCGACACAGCCAGAGTTTTCGATCCAGTTGGATGGATCACTCCTGTAATTCTACCTGCAAAAATTCTAATTCAAAGATTATGGATAGCTGGTCTAGATTGGGACGACTCAGTTCCTCCTGACCTTGCCCAAGTTTGGTTATCCATTTTAAATCAACTGCCATTATTGGCAAAATTGAAAATTCCTCGATTAATTTTCAATCCTAACGAAAAACAAGTCATACTGATTGGTTTTTCCGATGGATCTCAAGTTGGATACGGAGCTACCGTATACATAAGAGCGCCTTCAAAAACTGGGTATGCAACCAACCTGCTCATCGCAAAATCAAAAGTTGCGCCCACAAAACCGCTCACTATACCTCGATTAGAATTATGCGGGGCAGAGCTACTCGTAAAAATAATACAAATAGCTCGCACATCTTTGAACAAAACGAACTTTATCATCGAAAGAGTGGTTGCTTTGTCAGACTCATCAACCGTTTTAAGTTGGCTGACAACACCTCCTTACATGCTCAAAACATATGTTGCAAACAGAGTTGCAAACATCACTGAAACCATGCCCGCTGAATACTGGGCGCACGTATCAACAAAAGACAACCCAGCTGATCTAGCATCACGCGGAACATCACCAAAAAATTTGGTAAACAATAATTTCTGGTGGAACGGACCCGACTGGCTCCAAAAACCAATCTCAGATTGGAAAATAGCCTCAATTCAGAGCATTCAAAACAAAAAAGAAGTACCTGAATTAAAAGCTGAGTTGCCAAAAATAGCATTAAATACGACTGTTTCGAACACTCACGCTCAAAATTTCTCTTCATGGCAAAAATTGCGACGCATAACTGCTTGGTGTCTTCGATTTTACGAAAACGTAAAAAGATCGAAAAAAGGCGAGAAAAAGGTTTTTGATCCATTAACAACTCACGAACTAAATAATGCTCAAAACCGACTTATCATCGCGACGCAACAAGCAGAGCTGAGTGACGAATTAAAACAACTTAATAAAAACAACAAAAACTGAAGCTCCTATCATATAGTTAATTTTTTCGTTCCTAATCCTCACCAAAAAATGGTGGGGAGTATGTTTAATCCTAAATAAAAGAACCCTTTTTTGTTCAATTTTGCAACCCTGTATTTTTCATTTATATAACCTATCATATAAGCAGTTACACAATCAAGCAGTAATTTTCCGTTCTTATATAACCTCTTATATAACCAGTTACGCAAGAAACCAGTTTTTCGTTCATTTATATAACCTATTATGCAATCTACCTGTACTTTTCCGTTCTTATGTAACCCATTATATAATCGATTACATCACTCAGTGGAAAGTTCCAGTATAGTTGCATAACCACGATCATTATGTAACAACCGACTATAAATACTGGAGCTCTCCACTGAACAAATCAGTCTCTCTGGCACGCTTGACTAAAGCTGTCTGAGTCTCCTGACAGGCTTGATTAAAGCTGTTAGCTCTTCTCTATCTAAAGCAGGCTTGACTAAAGCTGCTGTCTATCTCTATCTAAAGCAGGCTTGACTAAAGCTGCTTTCTCTATCTCTATCTAAAGCAGGCTTGACTAAAGCTGCTTTCTCTATCTCTATCTAAAGCAGGCTTGACTAAAGCTGCTTTCTCTCTATCTCTATCTATCTTTCTTTATCTCTAACGCAGGCTTGATTAAAGCTGCGCCTCTCTCTCTCTCTCTCTAAACTTAATTTTGTGTTTTCTCTTTTCAGCATTATTTATTTCGGTAGGCTTGATTAAAGCTACCAGTAAAACTTGTACTCTAATCTTTATTTTCTTTTCAGCATTTTAGTTGGTAGGCTTGATTAAAGCTACCACTAAAACTTATACTTTTCAACAGAGGCGCGCGTTAACGTAAAACTTTAAAATTTCAGTTATTATTTCAGCAATTATTCACGTAAATTTAATCTATCAAAATTAGTAAAAATTCAGTCATCATTACAATTTTTATTTCATTTACTTTAGTTTCCAATGATGAGAAAGCTGATGAGGCACTAGCCGAGGCGAATTTCTGAGGAAACTTATAATTTCTAACTTAATTTTGAAATCCGGCAAACTTACTTTTACATATAATTTCATATTTTTTACACCCCGAAAACCCCCACTTTCTTTCATGGCCAGTTGTGGACAGTTGTGGATAGTTGTGGACAGTTGTGGACAGTTGTGGACAGTTGTGGACAGTTGTGGCTGTAATTAACGAGCTACTCTCATCAAAATAGTCCACGTTTAGTCGAATCTGTCCACTATTGATGGCAGCACTGATTCTATGTTACTACAACTGTCTTTGGGATACAGAGAACCCAAGTGACCATAACCTCAATATAGCGTTTCGAGGCATTCTGTGGTTTGATGTACACTACAAACGTGAGAAACGTTGTTGTTATTTCCCACTTTTGTTTCAAAACTTAAATTAATAATCTTTTTAAGGTAATCTTTGGTCAAAGTGGTGGCAAACAAACCGGCACCATCATGAGAAAGAATGAAAGTAGCACACTAATCCAATTTTGTAAGTTATTTGAACCTTCTTTTTTCAACTAATACTATACCTATATTGTTATCAAAATAGAGGCCATTAAATAGTGATTCACCCATCTTTGATGTCGATTTTTATAAAGTAGAAAGTTGAGATTGAGAGGTTATATATGTTCATTTGTTTGTAACCGGTTGAACGTTCCACCAATACCGTCAATGTAATGTCTTATTGATACGCATAGTAAAACCGAAAAAAGTCCTTCATCTCCAAAAAGTGGTACAAGCGGGAAATTTACATCTATGTAAAAAAGATTGAAATTCTCGAACCCAACCTTGTTATACCAAAAAATAAACAGGAATTAAACCAGTAAACTTCAAACAGCTAAGCGCAATTTTGTGAGAAACATCAAAAACCGACTCTATAACGCGCTTGAGAATCAGTAAAAAAGATAATACTTTCGACGAAATGTCGGTCCGCCGGACGAATAGAGAAATTCGATTGGCTAGAAAATAGCTGAGGAACGCAGTGGTGCCAAATAGTTCTAAAACATCAGCTTAAAACAGAGAATCCGTATGAATTTCAATGCTCAAAAATTGCAGAGTACATTTAGTCCAGGCAATGGGGATCAATAAGCGGCAAATGGCGGAACAAATTCCAATCAAAGGTTTTTCGGGCTTAATCGCTTCGTCTTGGTGTCAGTAATGACCACCTAAAAGTCCCCATGCCTAGGTGTTGTGCTAAATTCAGGGGAGGGGGGGTATGGCCCCAAAATCGATTTTTTCGATATATATCGAAAACAATGCAAGATATCGAAAAAATCGATAATGATTTTTGTTTCTAAGGTAATTTCCAACAAGAAAGGTCCTTTGTGCTTTTACGCTCTGACGACGTCTAAGCTCTTAAAAACACGATTTAAGTTTTCGGCGATTTTCAGGAAAATTGATGCCCCGTGGCAACGCTCATTTAACGCAATGTTATTTTTAATGACTTCGATCGCCTTACACTGAAAAAAAATGTAGGTTGAAGTAACCTCATATGAAGTTGATTTAACCAAACCACTTTGTTGGAAAAATGGACCACTAAGTTGGTAGATAAATTAACCAAAAACTTTTTGGTTGAAAGAACGAAGCGTTTAGGTGAAAAGAACAAAGGTTTTTAGTCCTTTTAATCAGCAATTTAGTCGCTACTTCCTAACTATTTTTGTTGAATTAACTAGACATCTAGTAGGTACAATCTAAAATTTTCTAGGCGAATTAACCAAAGAACCTTATCTCCGACTGGCTTTAGTTCCTTCCCTCCCCAACCCTCCTTGCTCTACGGGAACGCCCGATAGGGGAGAATTGTATAGTGAGCGAGAGAGCTGTTCCACACGATGCACTCTATTTCGGGATCATGATATTCCTGTCGCCTCAGAAACTTCTGTTCTGCGATGGTAAGAATACGAAGAATAGTTTGTATATATACCAATCAGATTTGAAATTTTGATCTCTACTTTTAGGTGATCTTCAAAGTACAGTAGCTTCTTGAGTTATCATTATTTTTTTATTTTTTTTTTGCAGTACCATGTGGGAGGCACTTAGGAAAATCACTAAATTTCATTAAACTTTACAAAAAACCAGTTTTGAGCCTTAGAGAGGTGTCCGAAAATGAGAGATTCTCGCTCGATCAATACGGGATTCTCCCCGTTGCTACGCTCGGCTCTCGGATCGCGGCTCGCACTACGGTCTGAGACGCATCCCTTTAGATCGGATTTCTTTGAATGGTACATGTTTTCTTAGTAATTTTGGTACGCTGAGTTTATATCTGGCCTTATTTTTTGCCTAACATACTTATTTCTTCGAATTTATGACAGGTAATATTATCGGTGACGCTCAATTGTAATGTATCTTTCTTTGAATGAAACATGTTTCCCGCATAATTTTCGTTCACTGAATTCAATCTTAACCTTATTTTTCATCTGTTATAATTTGTGAATTTCTTTTTTCTGCGATTGTTGTCTTGTTGGTATTGGTTTAATGTATGTATATGACTACATGCGTTTCCAGGGAGACATTGCTAAAATGATTCCGTACGATAGAAAAATTATTTGGTTAATTCACCCAAAAGTCCAGATCAGTTCACAAAAAAATTGATGGGTAAATTAACCAAAATTTTGTTTGGTTAATTTAACAAAAAATTTAGGTTGGTTTGCAAAAGTTACTAAATGGTTGATTCAACTAAAAATTACTTAGTCAAATTAACATATCTCTTTTGTTGCATCAACCTCATTGGAGGGTGATCCGACAAAAAAACACTCAGTTTATTTTACAACTTCATTTTTCTTGGATCAACCAAATAATTTTTTTCCGTGTACCGTAGCATTTAGAGTGCTCCGATTTTTATGAAATTTAGTGTCCGGGGGTTTTAGGTCGCTGATTTCATTTTTGGAGTCCAAATTTCCTTAAAACGTGATTCAGATAAGCTTTTTGAGCTTTTATCTAAAAAGCTGTCTTTTGTGATAAAAGCTCAAAAAGCTTATCTGAATCACGTTTTAAGGAAATTTGGACTCCAAAAATGAAATCAGCAACCTAAAAACCCCCGGACACCAAATTTCATAAAAATCGGAGCACTCTAAATGCTACGGTAAGGCGATCGAAGTCATTAAAAATAACATTGCGTTAAATGAGCGTTGCCACGGGGCATCAATTTTCCTGAAAATCGCCGAAAACTTAAATCGTGTTTTTAAGAGCTTAGACGTCGTCAGAGCGTAAAAGCACAAAGGACCTTTCTTGTTGGAAATTACCTTAGAAACAAAAATCATTATCGATTTTTTCGATATCTTGCATTGTTTTCGATATATATCGAAAAAATCGATTTTGGGGCCCTTTCCCCCCCCTCCCCTGAATTTAGCACAGCACCTAGGCATGGGGACTTTTAGGTGGTCATTACTGACACCAAGACGAAGCGATTAAGCCCGAAAAACCTTTGATGGGAATTTGTTCTTCCAATAATCACCCATTGCCTGGACTAATTGTACAACAACGCAAAACAAAAACCAGACCAAAACCAATATGCACTCCCATTAGGGTCGTGCAAAAATGCAAACTCCAAGTACTTCAGCGCTTGAATAATCTTCCTATGGATTTTTTGAGCCCAAAACGAACTATATTGGTTGAAAATGAAAGCCTTAAATTATGAAATTCATTTTGCCATGAACTTAGCGAGTGCAAGTGAGTGCAGAGTGCAAGTGATAATAGGTCTATCAGCCTCACTAGTACTCATTAAGGTTGCAGCAAAAAAAATTTCGTAATTTCAGGCGTTAAATCTCAACCAATTTCACTCGTTTTGGGCTCACAAAATTCATAAAATAATTATGAAGGTCTTGACGTTCTTGAATTTTGCGTTTTGTTCTCAGGTTTCAATTTAAAATGTTGAAAACACGACGTTTCCAAAAAGCGACTTGTAGTGCTATCCATCGGATTGAAATCTGGAAAAGTCTCGCCTGGAATCACCTTAAACTATTTTGGAAAAGTCAGTGGCGGCTCGTCAGGTGTAGTGAGTATAGTGGCACTACACCTACTTTTTCAAGTTATTTTTTTTTTTTTTTCTCTTCAAATTTTCAAAGATAATGGTCGCTCTTGATTAAAAACTACTGGATTTCGGAGAAATTAAAGGGGGGAAAGAGAAAAAGAAGTTGTATAGAGCACCGAATTATAAGAACATTTGTATGAGAGCAGCGCAACAAGAAAGATGAAAGACGCGATCGGAGAGCACGATTATACGCACTACGCAGAAGCAGTCGGGCTCGCTCGGGTAGTGTAGGGTAGTGGAGTTCGAGTCAACCACACGGTTGTCATGACAACCGCGACTCGCCCATGTATACGCTACTCGCTCCAGTGCTGTGACTCTCTATCAACATGCTAGCAAGTGTAGTGGCGGAATGAAACTCCACACCATTAATATGTTAGGAGTGGGGGAAGCTGTCTATGCTCTCGGTAGTCTCGGCGCGCCCGCGCCACCTCAGTCCCTCACCTCACGGCTCAGTCTATGAATTTGCACTGATTTGGCGCTTGCATTTATAATTAGCTTGAGTTGTTCCTTATTATCGAGTTATTGTTGTCGTTTTCAGTCCCCCCCCCCTAAATTATGAATCCCGTAAATGATGTAGTTTTACTATTGATGATAAAAAAATATGTTTTCATTGCAGGTTTTGCTCAAAAATTTACTTATATTTCTAATGGTTTTACTTTTTTAAGTTATTAGCGGGGGGGGAAGGGGATTTGTTATTACTATATTGTCGCAGGAGAACTTTCGTGTCTCGAAATAGTTAAAACAAGCGAAAAATTAAATCTGAGGCAGGTCAAATTTTCGAAAACTTTCCGCGGGAGAACCCCCCCCCCCCTCCTACTGGGAGTGTCCTCCCAGACCCCCACAACTACACCTAATTTTTCAGTCACGAGCCGCCACTGGGAAAAGTTTAATCCTTTTAAAGCCTTATCTCATGCAAGTTACAAAGTAGGAAAAAAGAGGGCGCACCAGTCAATAAAATGGGGATCTTGCAAACTTTTGTTATAAGCAAATAGCCTATTTTGATGTGTATGTCACCAAAAATCACGAAAATCACAATGAAAAAGTATAAAATTCACTAATAATCTCAGAAAACAGCTTTTACGGCAAGATCGCAATGGCAAGTATCATGGGAGATTCCTGTCTAATTTGTCACTTTCTCTACAGAAATACAGAGATAAGTTTCAAATTAGATTGGAATGTATCTCCCAAGATACCTGCGTACCTCCACTACTAAGCCCGATTCTGGAGTGAATTTTGTGATTTTTTAGTGTACCTACTCCACCGGCATTTTTACAGGTTGCTGTGCAAGAATCAACTCCTCAATCACCTATAGCAAAAGTTTTCAAGAGATCCATTGAGAGTACTGTGATGCAACCGTGTAGCTCAAAAAATAATTACTATGCACATTTAGATATTTCGTTTGTTTTATGATGTATTGTCATGTGGGATCTCAAAAAGTTTTGCTTGCATAATATAATCAAACTGAATGACTGAATGACAGAAACTGGCTCAGTTTACTTTTTAAGGAGATGAGAGACAGGTCTTTACTGTTTCCCTTTCCATAATTCAGGTCCAAAAGGGTTGAGCTTGCCAAGATGTCCGTCTCGAAGGATTGAATAATGGATCTGACGTTCGTTCAGAATAACTGGCAATTACGGTTCAGCCAACGCGCTTCGAACTGCAAGGCAGACAACACACACCAAGATGCAAAGGCCAAGAAACAATCACAAGAGAGCTTCATAGTTCCCGGGCGCGCGAAAAAGGAACAAAAGCTGAACGAAATGGACTTTAAGACGAGAAGAGGGAACGTAAATAATGAACTAACGAAAAATAAACAAAGTGGAATGAGAGAGAGAGAGAGAGAGAGAGAGAGAGAGAGAGAGAGAGAGAGAGAGAGAGAGAGAGAGAGAGAGAGAGAGAGAGAGAGAGAGAGAGAGAGAGAGAGAGAGAGAGAGAGAGAGAGAGAGAGAGAGAGAGAGGAGAGAGAGAGAGAGAGAGAGAGAGAGAGAGAGAGGGAGGGAGAGAGAGAGAGAGAGAGAGAGAGAGAGAGAGAGAGAGAGAGAGAGAGAGAGAGAGAGAGAGGAGAAGGAGACGGTGTGGGGAGGAGGAGGGTTGGAGGGAAATGGATTGGGAAGATTTAGAGTAAAAGAGGGAATGAGAGAGATGAAGCTAATAGTTTTGTTCCTTGTATTGGGCAAGAAACTTTTTGAAGGAGACGAGCAATTAAATTCAGAAAGGCGGAAGGCTTAGTGTATTGAGGCGCGTGAAAGTATAGCCTCATCAAATAATTTAAGTAAGCTCCTCATTCAGATCATGATGAAGGGAGGAGAGAACTAGATAGACGTTGGACACTACTTGACACTAGCTCTAAATAATCGCGTGAGATACGATTTTCACAAAAGGGCTATTATTAAATGTTATTGCTATAAAGCGATTGGAATAAATAATTATTTAGTAAATATCCGCAGCAAAAATTAAGATGAGCACATTAAAGAATTACGAATTTCACTTCTGTTGTAAGTACAGTTACTCGATTATCACTGCAACGAATCCAAGTTCATATTGATACGCACGAATCGTGTACAACCACGAATGTACAGTTGTTAGACTGTTACACCCACGATTTTGGGAATTTATCACTGTTGCGTGGCAACCATATTTATAACTCTGTTTATTTTGTTATTATTCAGTGTTCAGTTCGTACATAGTGTAAAGTTTTAGTGGACAAACGTTTATTTTAAGTGAAGAATTAATTCCCAAGACTGTTAATAATGTGTTTTAAATCAACCATTCCACAATCTAGCATGCGTTCTCAATACATTCACCGGAATATACGAGATAGAACTGATGAATTCGAGGGCATGATTCTAATCTCAGGTGGAAGCCTTTATTTTTCAAAGTGTTCGATATTTGCTAACATTCAAGCGTTCGTTACGTTTTTATATACGACTCACTAGTCGTATATTATTTTTAAAACCTCGATTCATCTGCAGATATCATACGAGACTCCTATCTAATCTCTCTCTCTCTCTCCCCCCCTCTCTCTCTCCCCCCTCTCTCTCTCTCCCCCCTCTCTCTCTCTCCCTACCTCCCCCGCCCCCTTATCCCTTCCCCTTTTTCCCCTCCCCCAATTCTCCTCCCCCTTTTCCCCTCGACCGTTTATCCTCCGGGCCCCCCTTTTTCCTCCCCCTTCCCCCGGAGGTCCGCGCTGTAGCGGGACGTTTGAATTTACTTGTATTAAAATGGGCGGAATCGACTTTTTCACCCGGGTTTTTAACCCTTGTGAGCCTAAGGGGGGGGGGGGGTAGATTTGTACCCCGGGCCAGTTTTTTTGACGCCATTTTGCCAAAACTGCTCAAAATTTTTTGGGACTTCATGACATTTTAAGTTAGGATACTTAGAACACGTCCACCAAATGTCATTGATTTTTATGAATTTTTGTCGATATTAAGGAAATTTAAAGTGTTGGGGAACAAATATACCCCCCCCCCCCTTCGTCCTGCCAGTTTTAAGTTTGGAACCATCTATTACAGTGAATTTTACGGAAATTTTATGTAGATTAAGAATATTTAGTCAGATCATTGAAAAAATTGGAAATTTATCAAAAATGGAAAAATAAGATGGACCTCATTTCATTTTTTCCATTTTTTTTTTATTTTGACATTTTTTTTAAAAGTAGGTGTAAATTTGGCAACATAGCAAAAATTTACTCAAATTTCACATAAATTACTCTCTTAGGGTACTAAGTACATAATCTATCCATTAAAGTTTCAAAATTATTGATACTGACTGTGCTGCATGAAAATATCCTTGGGGTACAAAAATACCCCCCCCCCCCCTTAGTCCTTTGTGTTACCGAAATACCTTAGGCTCACAAGGGTTAACTATGCCTAGGGTCAAAGTTTTCAACCAAATTTTTTTTACAGCAAGTAGACGTATTGAACAAGATTTTAACCCTACCGATTTGATTTTACTCTACAGGTCACTGAGAAAATTGTCTCTAAAGATAACCCTTTCCCCGCGCTCAAGACCGCGTAATTCTTTAATATACGGCGCGAGCGAACTTGCTGCCTCCGGGTGGCCCTCGAAGTGGCTGCATACATCTATCGCGGCACGCTTTACCAATACATAAATTGAATTGGAGTTCGTTCCCCGTCTCGTTTTTTTTTTTTCACGCGGAATCAAATGTTGGAAAAACAGTGTTGCCAAATTGCAGGAGGCCACTAACAGCAATCCAGGTGTATTTTTCTCTTCGCGCCATTTCAGCGTGAGAGCCTTATGTCATGTCGCGTCGCGAGGCAGCTCAACTCACTCTCGGCATAGTCGCCACATCTTCCTCACAAATATTCATATTTTGTGTTGATTTCAATTTTTAATATGGTCAGCAGGAATATTTATCCTGTGTCATCTGGCAACATCGCAAGTATCTCAACCCGCGCTCATTCAGCTCACTCGACAGCTAAGCCGACTGCCAGGCTTGTCCTCAGTTTGTGGCTTTCGGAATTTCCCCTCTAATTAGAAAAGCTCCCGATCACACGTCCGAATCCAGCCCCCCCCCCCCCCCCCCCCAATTTACCACTACCCTTCCCTTCAGCTCAACCCCTCGATGGCTTCCTCACTTCCTTCACAGTTTTCTCTGGATCTCCGATCGTCGTTATTTCTTCGTCAGTTGCCAGTTATTGCAGAAATTATCCACATTTTTCATTAATTCAAATGGGACCAATCGGATGATTATTCAAAAATTGGCAACGCTGCTCTTTCTGATCGTGCATATAGCTCAACACAAGGACCGCATACAGAAACACAGGTAACAAGGGTCTCTATTTAACGTAGATATCCGATAAACAAAACGATTCAGTCACGCGTGACGCAAGGTAGATGGAGAACAGGTACAAGCAGAGCCATTAGTCCTGCGTCGATGATTTGATGCAACCCGCATTACAAGTACACTGTACAGTTAATGCTCTCTAATCTTTCTTTTCTTTTGTTCTCTCAAGACGAAGAGTTGTTCGGGCTACGTGTAGTGCGGGTTGCGTCGAATCGTCGACGCAGGACTAATGGCTCTGCTTGTACTTACAGACAACACTCTGAGGTTGGCTCTGATTGGTTGTGGAAAAAGTGACTTGGCCGCCATTTTTTCTGACCGCGTAATTCAAATTTAGAAACCACATCGTGAAAAAGAAAATGAACAACGTAATTGACTATGCTAATCCATTCTATACTCTACAGGGTGTACCAGACCACCCGGATAGGTACTTTTTCTCGAAAACGGCTGGGCGTAGAGAGCTGAAACAAAAAAGTCAGATAGAGAATTGACCCCAAAGAATTCAATGAAAATATTTTCAAAGCCCCCCGAGGTCCCCCTGGGGGGTTTTGGGGGGGTTCAAAACACATTTTTCCATTTTTGGCGGGAAAAAGCCTATAAAAGGTACAAAAAAAGTTCAGATCCTGAAAGAACAACTCATTGCCGACATTTTTGTTCCAGTAAATTTTTCCAGAAAACCCCAATTTTTGGGGTTATGGGCCCTTTTGGGGGGAAATTTTCATTCGGCTACTGTGACCACACTATTCAATATTTTTACAAAAACTAAAACCCATCTGAAAGAGGAGATTAAGACCTTTCGATTGATGTGCCACATAATAGCTAAAAATGAAAAATTAAGGCCCCCACTTAGATTCCAAAATTTGGGGGTCTTTGGGCCCCCCCACGTAAAAAAAGTCAAATAGCAAGGTATGGCTTGTGATACATCGATCGAAAGCCCTCAAAGAGTAGAATAAGATGGCGCGATTCAAAATCCTCTACAATCATTACTTTCAAAATGGCGGCCATTTGAAAATTATGGGTGTTCAAAGGTAAGTCCTGAGAAAAGAGTCCAAGGTTGAACGATACATGGATTGAAACGCCTTAAAAAAAAGCAACCGAATGGCGCAAACCGCAAATCAATCCGCCTCTTCAATCAAAAGTTATGGCCAATTGAAACTTAAAGGGCTCAATAAGGCCTATTTAAGGCTGCTGAAATTTCAATTGGCCATAACTTTTGATTGAAGAGGCGGAATGATTTGCGGTTTGCGCCATTCGTTTGCTTTTTTTAAGGCGTTTCAATCCATGTATCGTTCAACCTTGGACTCTTTTCTCAGGACTTACCTTTGAACACCCATAATTTTCAAATGGCCGCCATTTTGAAAGTAATGATTGTAGAGGATTTTGAATCGCGCCATCTTATTCTACTCTTTGAGGGCTTTCGATCGATGTATCACAAGCCATACCTTGCTATTTGACTTTTTTTACGTGGGGGGGGCCAAAGACCCCCAAATTTTGGAATCTAAGTGGGGGCCTTAATTTTTCATTTTTAGCTATTATGTGGCACATCAATCGAAAGGTCCTCTTTCATCTCCTCTTTCAGATGGTTTTTAGTTTTTGTAAAAATATTGAATAGTGTGGTCACAGTAGCCGAATGAAAATTTCCCCCCAAAAGGGCCCATAACCCCAAAAATTGGGGTTTTCTGGAAAAATTTACTGGAACAAAAATGTCGGCAATGAGTTGTTCTTTCAGGATCTGAACTTTTTTTGTACCTTTTATAGGCTTTTTCCCGCCAAAAATGGAAAAATGTGTTTTGAACCCCCCAAAACCCCCCAGGGGGACCTCGGGGGGCTTTAAAAATATTTTCATTGAATTCTTTGGGGTCAATTCTCTATCTGACTTTTTTGTTTCAGCTCTCTACGCCCAGCCGTTTTCGAGAAAAAGTACCTATCCGGGTGGTCTGGTACAGCCTGTATGCGCCAAAAGTTTGACAAATGAGTTTTGTTTTGTTACACCCTGATTATTAATCGGTTCTTTCTATAACTATTCTCAATATTTGCCACAAATGGCAACTTATTCATTTTAACTTCCATTAAAATCATATCAAAAGATTCTCCACCCTTCTCTAACATTAACCCGCATACAACCTTTCCCACTCAAATGATGTCCATCTGGCCTTATGAGTGTTCCCCACGAGTGCGAAATGCTCCACAGATTCAGAGGTTTCACGCGATCCAGCACTGTTGTCTCACCGGATTTTCGAAAAATTTTCTCACAAAAATGTGAAAAATGATAACCTTTTTTTTCTTTTGGACTTTTTATATTTTAATACCCGTACGCACACAAAATGAAGCATGTCTTCCAAATTGTGAGGCCTTTTTTCCGGAAAAATTTTAGTGCTGTTGCAAAAAATAGAAAAATGGAAAAAAAAAAAAAAAAAAAAAAAAGTGCTAGGCAAATTTCTTCCAAGACCCAAAAATGTCTCCACTCTCCGAGAATTTCCCACGAGATTTTTCACGAGATTCGCGGTCCGCGGATCGCTAGATCGGGCTAATTTTGCATCCCAGGGGCACACCTTCCCTTTATTCGTTTTTCACTTGCCATATTTACTGGAGCCAACTAAAAATAAAATAATTTCAATATTTACAGAGGAAGAAAAGCTGTGCAAGAAATGTGTTAAGGTATTTTTTAAAGATTGATCACACAAAAAGAAAAAAAAAAAAAACTCGTCAACTTTTTTTCTGCTGTGACGTTGTAAACCGCAAACTTTCATCGAAAATCGTTTCATTTCGCGAAAATGCGGACTCGCCCGGGTGGGCACTGGGCAGTCCGTTTTTCGCGCTTGAAATGTCGTTCGGTCCTCGACTCCTCGGGGTTGTCATTGTAAGTGTGTGTGCGAGTGGCTATTCGATTTGAGTGTGTGAGTGCGACTGGTGTGACGTGCGGTACGTGACAAAAAGGATGGCCAGGGAAATTAGAAATGACGCAATCACTTCGGCACGGCAGCATACACTGGAACGAAACATGCATTTGTCTGTACATTAAAAGTTCTTGTATTTTTCTTGTTAAACAACTTTTCAGTGTCAGTATTTTCTAGCGAAAACCATGTACCTCGACTAATTTCAAGCACAAAAATGAATGATTTTACATATCTTCAAATTACCTTACTAGTTACTGTTCTCAATTTGATTATTATTTGTATAATTATGTTCAGAAAATGCCTTGCCATTTCAACTCACTGTGCGGCTACTTGCATCGTCGCAGCGGAGAAACATCAAAACCAACGCTCTCGTAGTCGTACAACTAACAATTGTTAATGGCTTCAAATAGCTCCGTTTATTCTTAAGACGATGAAGAGGGAGAGAGAGAGAGAGAGAGAGAGAGAGAGAGAGAGAGAGAGAGAGAGAAAGAGGTCAGGAGGGATGGGGGGGGGGACAAAGCGAAGCGGAGCACAATGGAGCGAGACAATGAGAGGGCTGGGGCATGAAATATGACTACAAATGCAAATTGTCTGTGTCCTATTTGTCACAAAATGCATTGAAAGGAGTGTGATTCTCATGGAAAATTTTTAGAGAAAACCGATAACATCTCACTGAAACTCCCACAATGTGTATTAACAAATATACAAGCATCTAAAGTTTACATATATACCATGAGTGGCCTCTACTCTTCCATATTCAATTGCTCCACTGTGCGACGCTTGAAACTTGTAAGAGCTTAAACTTACGAGCTGGAGAGTCCCACGATACCATACGCGTCAAAAGAAATAAAAGCAGACAAATATGGAGGGAGAGGAGAGAGAGAGAGAGAGAGAGAGAGAGAGAGAGAGAGAGAGAGAGAGAGAGAGAGAGAGAGAGATAGAGAGAGAGAGATCGAGTGATAGGGGGGTGGAGAAGAACCCTTATCCTCGTCCTCCGACAGAATCGGTGCTCGGCTTAAATGATGAGGATCACAGGATCAAATTTAATTAAGGCGCGATCGCGGCCACCCGCACAACACAGTTGACACAACGCGTATCCCTCCTCGCTTCGGGGGGATTTCGAGTTCAAGAAAGAGAGTGCGCGGAAGTCGCAGTGAAGTCGTCGCATATCGAGATTTCAACGCTATTAAGGCGCGTTTTTACAGTCATTGCACTTTCAGGTTCATAACCTAATATTTCACAATCCTCCATTTACCTAATTCTTCCCAAATCTTCATCCTGTTAATCTTCACCCTCTTTTCATTTTTTATGCATTTCGAATATGTAACACTTATCACGTTGAGGGAATTTTGAAACGAACCCAAGTCGAGGAACTTGTTAGAATGGGGTGAGGCTGTTGCACACTATTTCTGCAAGAGATTTAGGGTTGATTCCGATGTTAAAACCACCACAAATAACGATGGTAGCACTGAAAACTCACAAAATCTACTCGAAAACTCATAAAATGCTTTAAAATATGCGAGCATAATGGGGGCGTTGGGCACTTATAATGAGGGATTCCCGGATTCCTATATTTTTCGTCCCTCTCTCTTTGCTGATAAGGATTATTCATAGAGCACATTAGACACTAGAACAGTGATCCACATCCAATTATTAATGGAACCGGGACACCTGGTGACACCGGTGTTGCTGAATCAAGTTCCCGGCCTCCTTATAGTCTCTATAGGCGTCTCTTTATGCCGAAAACCTCCAATCCTTCTTCCTTGATGATGCC
This sequence comes from Trialeurodes vaporariorum, assembly GCA_011764245.1. Lineage (NCBI taxonomy): Eukaryota > Metazoa > Arthropoda > Insecta > Hemiptera > Aleyrodidae > Trialeurodes > Trialeurodes vaporariorum. The sequence goes on along the minus strand of VMOF01000369.1, from coordinate 227,695 downwards.
GATTCTCTGAATTACTGATTCTTAAAGAGTATACAAATTACTACCTGTTCCATATTTGATTAACAACATCGTATTATTTGTTATTACTCAAATTGAATAACTTTGAACATTTATAAGTTTGGAGAAGATATGCTCTCTTTCTTTTAGAGTTGAGATTTAGTTTAATAGTTGATATCTAATATATAAAAGCGTAATCTAATATATAAAAGCGTAAGGGGGACACACTCACTGACTCGTTTTCATTCATCAGCGTATCTCCGATCTGACCGGACCGATCGGGACGAGATTTTCGGTGGACCTCCGCCCCCGCGGATTCAGGTCAGCTAAGAAAGCTTTCCGCGATCCGCCGGTCCCCGGCCGAGTTATCGCGGTCCGAAAGTCGCGTTTTTCCCGTAAGGACAACGGGTGCGAGAGAGAGTGCGAGCGAGAAGCAGATAGGTATTGCGTCATTTCGGTGTCAGATTTGATATCCTCTTCTTCCTCTGTTCGTCAGCTGATCCGGCGATTATTTCCCATTGGCGTGTTAATTTTTGCTTTTTTTTTTTTATTTTTTTTAGTTGCGCGAAGGATGGTATGTAACGAGTTGCGAGTTCTTTGACTATACAGGGTGTAACGAAAGTCGCGTGTCTTGATTTTACAGGGTGTAACGAAACTCCTGTTATCTCCGATTGGCATATTTTTTTTTTTTTTTTTTTTTTTTTTTTTTTTTATTTTTTATTTTTTTTTAATATATAAAAGCGTAAGGGGGACACACTCACTGACTCGTTTTCATTCATCAGCGTATCTCCGATCTGACCGGACCGATCGGGACGAGATTTTCGGTGGACCTCCGCCCCCGCGGATTCAGGTCAGCTAAGAAAGCTTTCCGCGATCCGCCGGTCCCCGGCCGAGTTATCGCGGTCCGAAAGTCGCGTTTTTCCCGTAAGGACAACGGGTGCGAGAGAGAGTGCGAAAGAGAAGCAGATAGGTATTGCGTCATTTCGGTGTCAGATTTGATATCCTCTTCTTCCTCTTTTCGTCAGCTGATCCGGCGATTATTTCCGATTGGCGTGTTAATTTTTGCTTTTTTTTTTTTTTATTTTTTTTAGTTGCGCGAAGGATGGTATGTAACGAGTTGCGAGTTCTTTGACTATACAGGGTGTAACGAAAGTCGCGTGTCTTGATTGTACAGGGTGTAACGAAACTCCTGTTATCTCCGATTGGCATATTTTTTTTTTTTTTTTTTTTTTTTTTTTTTTTTTTTATTTTTTTTTTATTTTTTTTTATTTGATGTCGAGTTAACTTTGTTATGACTTTTGTGTTGAGTTGAGACAAAAAGTTGCGTTTTGGATTATACTTATTTATACTCGTTACATACATAATTTACTTGACTGTTTTCGTTGAGAGTTCTAAATCATTTGAAATACAGGCACCATTCGCAGTCTGGTGAGAGAGAGAGAGAGAGAGAGAGAGAGAGAGAGAGAGAGAGAGCTTGGTTTAGTCCGCAATCGGCGTCTCCTTTATTTCAATGGAAAGCATAAAGAGACGCCGACCACGGCCGCGCCGAGAGACTTAAGAAGGCTGATAATTTGTTTCAACATGTGTTCAATGAATGTCACCTTTGATTGGTCATTTTTCGGTGACGTTACATAGTATTATTAGATGGAAGGCTCCAATTAGAAATGCCCAACGCCGTCATAACGCTCACTAGAAAATAATTGTATCAGTTTAGTAGAGCAAATTACGTGAGTTTTTAGTAAATGCTACCTTCGTTATTTTTATCGGTTTTTACAACTTAATCAACTCTTAAATTACTCACGGCAAGAGTATGCAAGAGCCTCATTTAGCCCTTAGGCTCAATGCATATGGGTCTTCCTCAGTTTGCGTTATTTCGCTTCTGCAAAAGACGATTTTATTTGTTGACGTCATCAGGTGAAAAAGTTTGTTTGAGTGCTCCAAACTATCTCACTTATACTCACGTGACCCTTACGTGTACTGTGGGCTTTCTTACTCTCACGGTTAAATTCATGCACAGATACCTTTTTTGAGGACTTTTCATGGCAGAAATGCATTTCTCGAGTCATTTGAATGCGATTTTGAGAAAAAAACATAGTGGAACAAGGTAGCGTGCTCAAAATTCACCCCTGCTAAGAGATAGTTAAACCTGAGGGTCACGGGAGAGTCTGAGAGATGGTTTGGAGCGTTACGGAGGTTTTGTTACAGCTGATTGCGACCGATAAAATCATTGTTGACTTAACGTAAACGTTGACTCCTGTAATGACGCGACGCAATAAAACCACCTTCTATATGGAATCATGAGTTGACATACATTTTGGCCTTATTTACTTATATCCTTGGAGGGCTTCGAAGACACTTGTTAAAGACTCAGGGACCAATAAATGTTCGGTTCACATGGTCCCCGAAAGACGTCGGATGGTGAGCGTTTTCGTGTGGATTTAAATGGCCTTTGGTGATCACCAATCATCTGGGGGCAGGACCTGGGTGATCACCAATCATCTGGGGGCAGGACCTGGGTGATGACCAATGATCTGAGGGCAGGACCGTCTTTACCGAACAGATTATTTATTGGTCCCAGAACAGTTCCCTAGAGAATGGCCGAAAGCCTCGACCATTGAAAATAGGAGAGGAGCTTCTCATGTGAGTATTGATATTGATTCTACCTGTAGGCCCTCTTTTTCTTCCTGGGCAGCTTAGACCATTGAAAATAGGAGAGGAGCTTCTCATGTGAGTATTGATTTGATTCTACGTGTAGGCCCTCTTTTTTTTCCTGGGCAGGAGCTCTTACTCTTTCAATGGGTCTGTTGCGCGTAGTTTTGCTACAATAATATAGAGCCTTGATCCTAGCGTAAAATTCAGCGAAAATAATGATGCGCACATTGACAAAATTAAAAAACCACTCATTGTTGGACCTGAGATATCCCTTGTCTTGTAGTTAAAAGTGTGCGAAAGACGAAGAGTGCTAAAAAGGTGGAAAAAGAGATGAGAACTGGTGGCTGTGGTGTTACCTTTGCTGATGTGGCTGCATTCTACTCATACTCAGTTTAAAATAGTTTCCAGAAATAATTTAATTCTGATTGGATTTCGGTGAAAACGAGTGACTTTCTATCGTCAGGAGGAAATTCTCTGAAAGATAGGTTATGATAAGAACAAAAACAAACAAAAAAACAAAAACAAACCTCAAACCCTAAATTTTTTGGCGAGGTACCCGATACCTCCTTATATTGTATGGAAACTTTGTATATTTGATGTTAAATCCGATCCGGCAACACTGGATTTGAATCCGTTCATTTTCCCCCGCCTCTTCTCTTTATTGTCTCCTACGTTTCTTCTTATCGGGGAAACTTCATCTTTTACACCTCTTCGTCTCCGCTTGATCGGAGCGCAGCGCGCCGCGTGGCATGCAGAACTTTACGTTTGATGCACGTAGTCATTCTTGCATCTTTGAGATGCACTCATCATTCATCGTCACTCCTCACTGCAGCACTCCTCACTCCAGAACTCCTCACTGCTTACTCACCATTCAATATTCTTAAACTCACACGCCGAGTTCCTCACGTGTGAAAACACTTGAAAAGTACTCGGGCTGGGTTCTCACACAATTTCCCTCTACCTGTCTATCTCGCTTCCTCTCTATGTCTAATGTACAACCCCCTCCCACCTTAAACAGTGGTGGACTCCGCAGGGCTTTATGCTGATTCTTGAGTCACTGCAATTAATGTATGAGGTGACCAGGAATTAGGTTCTGGGGCCAAAAAAAAACAACTAATGCAACAAAAAACACTGAATTTTCACCGATTTTTCATGCAAATTGGTCATTTTTTTACCCCCCGCACTCCCCCTTGTCATTTCCATACTCACCCCGACCTAACTCCAACATCACTTTTAAGCATTTTTTGTTTTTAAGAAGATTCTATGATATTTCCTGCTCCCCCATGCAAGAAAATAATCAATTTTTGTGATAATTTTGTACTTGACGGAAAACGGCGAATTTTCCTTAGAAAAATGGATTTCCCGGAAAACTAGAGGGTGATGGAGAAAAATGGAGGTCATTCGGGCTCAGCTACCCAAAAAATATAAGAATCACCCAAAACATCGGCTTGGAAATTTTCGTCATTTTTTTTGCAGACCAGTGAATTAGAGCGTAATAGTCGAATCTTCAGATAACTGAAAGAACCCAATCCAACACTTCTTACTCACAAAAAAGCCTTTTGAAATCTGGGTTTTAAAGAACGAGCACACCCACTGTTTTATACCCCCTTTTACCGAAGAAGTCTTCAACTATGGGTTATAAAAAAGAGACGTCTCCCATGTCTAAAAAACTGTACTGAGTCCTATTCCTGTAAAGTTCTGTTTCACATCCTGATCATGTTTATCCAAGTTATGCTTTCCTGAGAAGTAAACATTTAATAACCATTAATTCTCTTTTTTATCTCTTTTGTTGTTGGTAGCATTCCTACTTTGATTAACAGACTTAGTGCGACGGAGTCAAGTTGCACGCTGCGCCACTGAAATTGCAAGGGTATGGTTACAAGATAGAATCAGGGATTGGATCCGCTTCGCCGCGCGCGCCCCTGCTCTATCCTTTTCTGACTTCCATTCTTTAACCCTAGTTTGCCTGACCATTACACGAATGCCTGACATGGGCCTCCGCCTTTGAGGGCCACATTTAAAATACATTATGGTTTCAGTACTTTTCCTGCTTTTGCTTTTACTTTTTCTAGTTACGCTCCATATCCATCGTTTTTTATCATCCAAAGTTTTTGTGATCCCTTAATTATACCACCTTGACCTCACTCTCTCAGCATTTAGACCACGACCCCGTCCCCAGCACCCTTCAACCGGAATATCATAGAAGTGGAAACAATAGTCTGAACAGTAAAATCTGCGATTATTTCTTCTTGGTGAGCTTTCTTGTCATACAGGGTGTCCGAGAAATGAGTTCACACTTTTGTTGTGAGCGCCTGGTTGATTGTAAAAATCAGAAAAATTCAGGAATAATCTATTACCCCTAAGCGACTTCAGCGAAAATGTTAGGGGGCTCCCAACCACCCTTAAGGGGGGGGTATAGGCCCAAAAACGTACCCCGTGTTGCCAATATATCGCATATTTCAAATGGCAGGGGGTATTTTTTATTTCATCATTCAAAACGGCTTAAAACCTGAGCAATTTTGTTTTTTCAGATTTTCAGTAGCCCCTCTCAAAACAAAATGGTGGCCAAATAGCTACCCCATATTTTAGAGGCCCATAACTTCGGTTTGAATTAATATTTTTTCAAAAACTAAAAAGTTTCTGAATCCTCAGAACGTCTTTTTTCCAATGATGTGCCAAACTCAATCATTTGGTGGAAAAAAATGGGGGCGCGGAGCCCCCCCCAAAAATTTTTAAGTTTGGGGGGCTGTAGCTCAAAAAAGTCAAATGTAAAGGGGAGTCGGGTTGTACATTAATCGAAAGGTCTTAAATAAAGGGAGAATTTAACGCAAACCCGAAGTCGCTGCGATGCGTCTATTCAAAATGGCGGCCATGTAACGATTTGGGGTGGGGCACCGCCCCCCCCAAATAAAATCCCCTCCATTGAGTGATACATCAATCGAAAGGTCTTGGAAAGAGAAAGAGAATGACGCAAACTGGACGTCAATACGATGCTTCTTTCCAAAATGGCGGCCGGTCAAAGTTGTTTGGCTTAAGACCCTGCAGGGCTATAGCCAAAAAACTTTGACCGGCCGCCATTTTGGATACAAGCATCGTATTGACGTCCGGTTTGCGCCATTCTCTTTCTCTTTCCAAGACCTTTCGATTGATGTATCACTCAATGGAGCGGATTTTATTTGGGGGGGGGGGCGGTGCCCCACCCCCAAATCGTTACATGGCCGCCATTTTGAATAGACGCATCGCAGCGACTTCGGGTTTGCGTTAAATTCTTCCTTTATTTAAGACCTTTCGATTAATGTACAACCCGACTCCCCTTTACATTTGACTTTTTTGAGCTACAGCCCCCCAAACTTAAAAATTTTTGGGGGGGCTCCGCCCCCCCATTTTTTTCCACCAAATGGTTGAGTGTGGCACATCATTGGAAAGAAGACGTTTTGAGGATTCAGAAACTTTTTAGTTTTTGAAAAAATATTAATTCAAACCGAAGTTATGGGACCAATAAATGTACGGTACACACGGGCTTTAGGTCGTACCTAAAATTGGCGATTCTAACCTCACATTTCTTTAACGGCACATCGGAATGTTGGGTGCACGCCCAACTTTACGTTACTTGGGGCGGGTCTAGAGCCTCTCTAACCCACCCTAAGTGCTATTTGGAGGTTAGTTTTGTGTTTGCGCCATTTTAAAACGGTCCGATGCGGTCCGTTGGCTGGTGGCCGATGCTTGTTGAAGTACTTAGGGCGGACTTGGGGCGGACTTGGGGCCGAGGACCGTGTGACCGTACATTTATTGGTCCCTGGGCTTCTAAAGTATGGGGTAGCTATTTGGCCACCATTTTGTTTTGAGAGGGGCTACTGAAAATCTGAAAAAACAAAATTGTTCAGTTTTTAAGCCCTTTTGAATGATGAAATAAAAAATACCCCCTGCCATTTGAAATATGCGATATATTGGCAACACGGGGTACGTTTTGGGGCCTATACCCCCCCTTAAGGGTGGTTGGGAGCCCCCTAACATTTTCGCTGAAGTCGCTTAGGGGTAATAGATTATTCCTGAATTTTTCAGATTTTTACAATCAACCAGGCGCTCACAACAAAAGTGTGAACTCATTTCTCGGACACCCTGTATTTGGTTCTCCCTACGCAAGTTTTGGCCAGGAGCGCAGGAACTCCCAACATCACCCCCTCCTCCCCTCCTCCCCTCAGCATCAAGGGGAGTTGTTTCTTTCATGCAGTAAAATAGTAAATTCTGCCTGTAGATGGCAGGAAAACGTTGAAAACTGCAAACAATCTACATGCACCCATACGAGACAATGTATAAGTAGACTATCTAATCTCCAGGTCTCCAGTTAGAACGAACTGACTATAAAGATGCTACTTTGTAACGAGCAATCAATGACGGAAAACTACAAATTAAAGAAAATACGTTACTCAAAAATACTCAATTTTATTGTAACTAGTAGCTACTTACTTACAAACCTGTTACCTTCAAGTTATACTCCGAAAATTATTTCATAATCAATATTTTCTGACAGTAAATATGATGAAATGAATGAAAAATCAGTGTATTTATGCATAACAATAATTGGATCAACTGATACGTCTAAAATTGGGACAAAACCACTTTCGGCATTGCGATAATTGAGCCAAGGGCCAAAAATCCAGTAACACCAGGCCACGCTTTACCAATACATACAATGTATTGGAGATCCCCTGCTTGTTTTTGTTTTGTTTTGTTTTTTTTTTTGCCTGGTTTTCTTTGCCAATTAATTTTCCATTTAGAGCCCTTTAAAGCACAAGCCATGAGATTTATAAAGGTTTTTTTTTTCTTTTTCTAAGATGTTTTCAAGTTCTTGGGGGGGGGGGGGGCTCGCGGACCTTACGACTTTAAAGGCTTTTCAGTCCAATACGAATTGAAAAATAAGTGTGAAAATTGGGTGACGGTATAAAACATACCCTTATTGACACGAACCTTGAATCATAAGAGCACCCATGTCGAATACAATGTTTTATAGCAAAAAACAGACCTAGGGTCGGCGCGGACCCCTCCCCCCTCTTCCCATAGCAGTATGCAGATTAATCATGGTTTGTTGTTAATGTCCCGTGCTTTTTCCTTCTCTGTTTTCATTCAACTGTTCTTCTACTTATCGTCCACTCGATACTTAGATCTATGATATAACTTTCGTAGCGGGTAGTTAAAAACAGTTTTTATGGCATTCAGGTGTTAATATGTTTCGTTTCTTTAACCTTGGAGACTTTCCTCCAGTCCAATCTTTCCTTTTTCCTTTCTTTTACGAGGAGCCGCGATCCTAAATTGGAGATAATAGCGAAAAGGGGGAGGGTCTGCAACAAGTTCAATTTCCTTTTTTTGACGAAACCGCAAAAATTATGACCACGTAAATAGCTTGTCGCTTGATTTTAAATGTATGCGGGGCGCGGCCACTCCGCAACACAGCGGTTTGAATTATTATTCTATTAATTTACACACGCTATTTTACGTGGCTATATGGTACAGTGTTGCCTTGTTTTTTGTGGCTTATGCAATTTGGCAACGAATATGTTGAGTCACAAAGGGGGAGTACCAACTAATTTTTTGTTTAGCCTATTGCCGTAGAGCGACGTGGATGCACGGAAAAAAGGACTGGTAGAATTTGCCACCTGCATAGCTGATTTTGGCGTCTGCTAGTACGCATGGTAAATTTTACCTTAATATGGTAAATGCAACGTACCTTGTGGTAAATTAAGGTGATGTATTGGTAAATTTTTTCATTATGAAGTGAAATTTACCATACTTCCTAGCAGACTCAAGAGCTTGCGGCGTTTTCCGATCGATAGCGTCACTATAGCTTCACTCAACTTGCGCAGTTTCGCCGCTGAACGCTACTCGCGTACAATGAGTGCAAAAGCGCTAGGTATTGCAATTTTTTTGCAATTAAGTAATACGTCGATGGGTTTTAAGATGATTCCTCACCTTTATGAATTGAGATTCGGGCTCAAAATATGGCGCCACCCGTCGCCTTTTTTGATCAATTGAATTTGAAAGCTTTTATGTTTGTTTGTTTGTTTTTGTTTTTGTTTTTTGTTTTTTTTTGTTTTTTGTTTTTTATTTTGTTTTTGCTTTTGCATTTTCCCATCCTGAAAGTATTAATCGAAATGGGCTTCCCCTTAGAAACCAAGTAATTGTTTACTATCTTTTGTTATTTTTTGAATGGAATACCGCTTGAGTGGGTATCCTCTGTTATAGATCTTGGGGTGATATTCTTAGCTGACTTTCAACTCAACGCATCATATTCAGAGCGTGGTTGCCAAAGCTTTTAGATTGCTTGATTTCCTTGCGTATCCCATCCCAATTTAAGCCAGATACAAGTAGGTAATGGTGTTTTTAAAACAACTCTACAATGGTCTTGCCCATTCTGTCTTTTGCATCTGTCCTTTGGTCTCCCTTCACTGACAATGCACTGTAGTATTGATATAAGTTGGGAGGAGTGCTGCGGAATTTTTTACGTTTTTTATTTTTTAAGTCTGGCCATCCAATGAGTATAATGAGTATATATGATCAGGACTATTCAGATGTTTCAGAGAGGTTTAATGTAGGTTCATTCTAGATTTGTTTCTAATGATCTTATGTTTGTGTAAATATCCTCAATGATTCTTTCGTTTCACCAGAGTTAGCAGCTGTTTTTTTGAGGGGAGGGATATGGTTTATGGGCTTAGGGAGCAGAGGACTTTTCTTCCTTCAGCAGTCTCAAGATCTAATTTACACTTTTATTATATTATTCCTTGATTGAAGAGAAGTTTGAATTTCCTCTCTTTTGACCTCCAAAGTTTAGATAACACAGTTTGTTTCAGAAATACCTGAATGGTTTAAGTTTTTTCTTGTTATTAGTGTCTTATTTTACATTAAAACTTTCGCTTTTCTTTGTTGTTTATTCCAACTGTTTTGACCTCTTCTGATTTATGATTTATTAATTTGAATTAGTCCAATTTATTTATTAGTACATTTTTATTTACTTCCAGAATTTTGTGAATTATTCTTGTCTTATTATTTTAATTTTTTTTTCTTGCGGGGGTTTAAAACTTTGAATTTTTGATTTTTGATCACGCTCTATTTTTTGTCAACATATTGATAGCCTCAAAGTTACTTTTGAGTGGCTTTTCACTGAAATCTACTCTCTGCATCACTGTAGGAAAAGTATGCAACAGTCTTATTATCTGACGCAAGGGCCAGAAACTGCCTGGCTTACGTATAAGTAGCGTTCTACAATTCAATTTTTTACTGCATATCCGTGCACAAAAATATTACAATTTCGTTGCAGTGGTTTACGCCATGGCGTAGCCAGCAAGCAGTAGTTTTCTAGGAGGGGGGGGGGGTTGGGAGTCCGCGGTCCGAAAATTGTCAAAGGGGGGGGGGGGCAAGGTTCTAATTTCGTAAAATTTGTCTGAAAACGCAATAAATGACCTTTTTTTAGGGGAAAATTTGGTATCAAGGGGATTCAAGACCCCCTGGACCCCCCCCTAGGCTACGCCACTGATTCTGTGATGTAGTCTATCTATGTAAATTGAAAAGTGCTGCCATTCATCATCTTTTCTGCATCGAAACAATGAAGGGATGAATTCTAGAACGCTACCACAGACTGATTTAGTAGATCGTATCAATTGCTGTTCGAGGACCTCTGGTTCCAACCAAACTCTGGTTCAATGTAATATTCCCATAAGCGTATTTTCGAACCGGAAATTTTGGCTACCAACCCTAGTCTGCCTGACGTGGGCCTCCGAGGCCCAGCGCGTGACATTTTATCGCGCCATTTCTCCGGAAATGCTCCTAGAGACTTGAGCTTCACAAATAGCTCTACAAAACTCCTCAGGAGCATGCTCCCAAAATTTCGTGAAAAAAAAATAAAAACTATGGCCGTAGTAATTATTTATTCATCGCTACCCCTAGAATGCCTGAACTGGGCCTTGGAAGCCCAGGTAGGGAAATGTTAGTTTTCATGAAACTACAGTTGGCAATTATGACTGTTATAGTACCTAAAATACCTGAAATATCATGTTGGTGGGAAAGAGGGTGGGTCAGAGTGGAGGGGAGGGGTTGGGAATGCGATAGGTGGGGAGGGGGAGGGGGTAAACCAAATTGTGACTTGTCAGTGGAGCAAGGGTCAACCATTACAAATATTACGCTTAAATTTAAAAAAAAAATTAAAGGTGTGGAGAGGAGGGGAGGGGTGGAAAGGGATTGTGGAGGGTGGGGGGCTGGGGGGTGAGGGCTCAACCGTTATACGACTATTATATATCTTTATAAAAACAAACTCATATAAATAAATTAGTGTGGGTGATTGGTTGGGGGAGGGAGATGGGAGGTGGAAGATGAGGGGAGGGAGTAGGAGGTTGGTAGTGGGTAGGGGAGTTGGGGGGGGGGGGGGGGGGGGTCAACCGTTACAAACATTACATACGTTTGTAAAAAAAAAAAAAAAAGGTAAGGGTGGTCGGGAAGGGGGAGGGCGAGGGTTCGGTGGCGGGGGAGGGGGGGTATTAAAGGCTCCACCAACATTTTGTCATTGCAGGGACGGACGCAAGGCTCAACCGTTACGAGAGTAAGACATATTTATAAAAATAAAATAAAAAAATAAAAAAAATAAAAAAATTGGGTTGCGGGTGGAGGGGGTTGGGGGTGGGGGTGGGGATTGGGGAGCGATTGGTGGAGGGTAGGGGGTTGAAAGCTCAACCATAATTTTGTAATTGGCGTCAACGTTTACGAACATGACGCATTTTTGAAACAAAACAAATTAAACTTCAACGGGTCGTGGGGTTCAGAAGGGGGTGCGGGTGCGGGAGGAGGGGGTGGGGAAAGGAGGTCCTACGACCCTGTAGATGCTCCCCCGGCCAAAACTTGGAGGAAGAACCAATTATAACATAAAAGCTGACCGTGAAGAAGAAATAAACAGACTTGACACTATTCAGACGATTTCTCTACTTCTATGATATTCTGGTTGAAGGGGTTGGGGTTGGGGAGGGGGAGGGGGAGGGTTTTGGGTCTAACTGCTGAGAGGGTGTGGTCAGGAAGGTATAATGAAGGGATCAAAAAAACTTTGGATAAAAAAAAAACAACGGATATGGAGCGTAACTAGAAAAAATGCAGCAAAAGTAGTGAAACCAATGTATTTTAAAGGTGGGCCTCGGAGGCCCACGTCATGCATTCGTGTAAGTTCGAATGGTCAGGCAGACTAGGGTTAAACTAAGATATTAATTCGACCTTTTTGCGATTATGAATTCTGCCTCAAAAATGCTTAACTATGCGCTCGAATCAACAAGATACTACATAAGAAGCTATGTGTTTAGAGGTTAAAATCGCCCAAATTCCCGCTCATTCCACAAAAACAGGGATAATATTTGGGTGATACCAATCTCCAAATGCATATAGTTTAATCTGTAATATCTTATTGATTTCTGCAGTTTTAGTCGTGGAACCAGTCATAACTAAGCATTTTTGAGGACGTAGAGTTCATAATCGCAAAAATACATCGCATTAATTTCTTGATGTAACAGGAATTTCCGTTCAAGAAATAAACGCTTATGGGGAAATTAAAATAAATCAGAGTTTGTTTGGGACCAGCAATCGGAGGTACTCGGACGATGCGATCTATATATCGCTCTACCAAAACAGTCTATTGTCATACTTCTGATAATATTATCACAACTTGAAACTTCTATTCTCTGTGTAATACATATACGCAAAAAGAAAGCTTTGAAAATCATCCTACCCTTTACTCCACATAAGTGATAAACCGGCATGAAGTGAGGTTGCTATACCTAGAAACTCCAAGGACGTCCTTTGCCGTAATTCCTTCCCTTTCCTTTCATTTTTTTTCTTTCTTTTTCTAAAGACTGAACTATACCTACAGCGGATTATTTTTCCTAGCAGCGACCTGATAAACGAGTCGTATGCCCAGTGTTGCCATCTATAGCAGAAATTGTCCAAATGTTCCCATTTAACTCAATGTAAAATTCGAATAATTTCCATCATTAAAGGCAACACTGCTCATGTCGTCTGTGAGCTCGCACCTTCATCTTCTCCTCTTTTGTTACGCGCATCGCGAGACCCGCGGCTTGCACGCTTCACAGATTTGGCCTCAAAATCACCAGTTTTTGTGTTGGATTTCAAATGGTGTTGTCAAATTCTGTACGGTCCCAGTGTCGGTGGTGAGGATTAAGAAAAAAAAAAGAAGAAAAAAAAAATGAGTTCAATTAGGAAATGCGTGTGATGGGGTTCGAAGTAACTATTTTTATGTGTGCGATTGCATTGTTCATTCTAGCGTAAAAACCATGCAGAGAAAATGTAATGAGTATTTAAAAAAAAAAAAAAAAAAAAAAAAAAAAAAAAATCACAAAATTCACTCACAGACTCACAAAATGACATTAAAGTTTAAGGCATAATGGCGGAGCCACGCAGATTCATATCGAATCTGAAGCCTTCCTCAGAAAGTCTCTACAAAAAGAGTGAAAAATTAGAAAGGAATCCTCCGTGACTCCTGCTTATCAGCTCCTCCATCTATGCTCTGAAATAGCGGAGTTACGCAGGTGTCGTGAGGGATCCCTGTCTAATTTGTGTCACTCTCTATAAAAATACTCAAAGGAAAGCCTCAGATTAGATAAGAATCTCCCGTGGTACCTGCTTAACTCCACCATTACGCTTTAAAGTTAAGTTATTTTTGGAGTCTGCTAGTGAATTTTGTAATTTGTCAATGCACTCATCGTAATGTTCGCTAGATTTCACTCAAGAATGAACAATTCGATCAATTGTAGCAGAAGTTAGCAAGAGCCCCATTATTTACAAACCGGCGATTTTGGCGTGATTTTTTGTTCGTTTTTTTTTTTTGTTCGTTTTTTTTTTTTTTTTTTTTTAAATTTGGCAATTATGGACACACGACGTGGCCTCAGCAAGACGGAGGGCGAAGGAGAGAGAGAGAGAGAGAGAGAGAGAGAGAGAGAGAGAGAGAGAGAGAGAGAGAGAGAGAGAGAGAGAGAGAGAGAGAGAGAGAGAGAGAGAGAGAGAGAGAGAGAGAGAGGCGGAGAGAGAAGTTATGAAAGCCCTTTATCGCGACTTCCGACTCTCGAGCGCTCTCACTCGAATAAACGGGAGGACTCGGTGTTAATTAATAAGCGGCTTTGGATCTGTGGCTTTGTTTGTGTCGCCTCATTAGTGAGGGAATAAGCACACGGCAGATTTTAAGGGTGATCCCCCCAACTCTCCCCCGCTCTGCCAGTCGCCAGAGTGACATGATGCTGAGTAGCACATCGTCACATCGGGTAAAAAAAACACGTGGGTGGCTCCCAGAAGGAAAAAAAATGGTTCTTTTGCAGCATTTTCTAGAGGAAATACTTTTTATATATATATTTTTGTTACTTCCCAGTTTTCAATTTTTCTTACTGGACCGATCTTTAGAGCCCCTTTCGTCTACCTGGACAGAATATATAGCTACGACATGTATTCATGTTCTGAAACAATGAAATTTATTACACATGGGCTTACAGTGGTACATTCAATGATGAATTAGTTCAGTATGTATTTAAATGGATGTACATAATTACGATTCGTACTTTAACCGCACACCTGCGCGAAACACCAGCCGTGTCGCTCTCGGCCGCTGTTCTTGGTCATGCATTTCTGCTGCACCGGCTTGAAATGAACTCTCTTTCCCCTTGTGTTTTCACTCATACTTACATTATCTTCTTAACGTGGTAAAATACTGGTCATAACTATATGTTTGTTTGTTTGTTTTTTGTTGTTTTCTACTCGGTAGAGAGGTCTTCTATTTCAGCGCGCGCTATGCTTGCCTCACTTTTCTAACGCACGGGAAGCACACGGTGTGCTGGGTCTCTATTTGTCTCTGCTGGAAGATTTCTAGCGAAGTGAAGCGTTGTGTAATCAATTTAGCCGCCATTTCATCCGACAGCTCAACAACGCAGGGTGACGACGAGCACGGCTTGTTTGATCTCGGTAGCTGTTTTGAGATTTGATAACACGCTGATTGAAATAGGGTCGCGATCTAGGCACTCGGTAGGCCTCGCAGCTTAAGCCGAGTGAGTTACTGAGTGCGATAGATTTTTATTATGGATCCTAAGCAAGGCCTCGCAGCTAAAGTCGAGTGAGTTTACTTAGGATCAGGGGGGGGCGGTTGGTTCACGGCACTCACAATCAGTAGGCCTCGCAGCTTAAGCTGAGTAGAGGTACTGACTGCTTATAAAAAATGATTGATACGGAGATGAGTGAAGTGGACTGTATATTGAAGATGATTGTGACACGGAAAAACTTAAGAACGGAAACTGAAAATTGATAACAATGTAGAAACTACATAACAAAAGTATTCGACAAAGTAACAAAACAAATGGGTGAATGATAAGTGCAAGGCGCACGTCAACAAAAATGGAACTAGCAAGACCTGGCGTCTTGGCTAGAACGAGAAGTGATTTTACCAGAGAGGTCTCGTTCGGGGAGTTTTCGTAGGGAACTGATTCTCACTGTTCAAGGGCTGCGAGTTGATCCCAGCCGTCGCACACTGGACGAAAATGCCCTTATGCTCGGACATGGGGGGTCAAGTCAATCTGCAGAAAACCTCAACTTTTTGACAAAAAGTAGTATTTTAGAACCCAAATGTAACTTTTCTGACATTGTTTTTTTTTCCCTCAAGCCAGCACTATACCTCACCATTGTCGAATAACGGGTTCTTGGTGCGGTTTGAAATTTTGACGCTAAAATTTCGTGTTTTATTTTGCCTTAAAAAGATGTGTTAATCTTTTTATCAACAAACGCCGATACAATAGTCATTTTCACCATTGCATGGAGATAATTTTCGACCTATAGTTTTTTAAAATCATGCAAATATAGATGTATGTAGTGATGGTTTTTGTTCAAATTTAACATTTGAAGGTTTAAAAAAATTAAAATACAGTTTCAATAGGCTATTTAATCGTATTTAATGTGAACTTTGAGCTAGTAGTGTTTATTACAACTTGGAAAAACCACCTCAATGATTTTTAGCTGCGGGAAACTGCGGACACGAGAAATAATCGTGTAATAGCACGACGCGGCGCACATTGGAGCGAGTCAATGGGTGAGGGTCGGACACGAAATACATTACTGAAAATAAAAATGCGATTGTTTCTACAGTCGAAAAACACATTATATAGGGTGATTCTTGTGGGAAACACACAAAAAAAATTGAAAAAAATAAAAAAAAAAAATAAAAAAAATAAAAAAAAAATAAAAAAAAAAAATTAAAAAAAAAAAATTAAAAAAAATAAAAAATAAAAAATGAAAAATGAAAATAAGTTAAAAGGATGTCGGTTTTAAAGAAAAATAGCCAAAATAACTCGAAAAAACAAAGATAGGAGCGCGAAACCAGCCATGTCCGGGCACAAGGACGTTTTCGTCCAGTGTGCGTCGCAGGGGTTGCTCTGCCGCGCATGCGCAGAGCGCACATGCTTTGGTCAGATCAACCTCCACTCGGACTGCTCAGTCGCAAACCTTGACAGTGAGAGAGAAAGAGATAGAGAGAAAAAGAAAAGAGAAAGAGAGATAGGAGAGAGGTGGAGAGGGAAGAAGCGAGTTTCTAGAGAGAAAGAGAAAGTGTGTGAGAGACAGATTGGAAATGGGTCATCAAAATTAACTTGGAATAAATAAGAATAAAACCATGAAAAATAACTGAAAGTAAAAAAAAAACTGCAGAAGTACTTGAATACTGAACAGTGAACACGACCGTTTGAAGCTTTTCATTGCATTTTGTGATTCATATCTGTTCTACTTCTTATAATGCTTCCCATGTGATTTTTAAGCTATTTTACATGTTTATCGTCTCTCCACAATAATGCTGCAGGAATAATTTGCAACAAACCCATTAATCCAAAATCTGGCAACGCTGCTATTCAGAGGTGGATCCAAAAAGTCCCCCCTCTTCTTCTGTCTGCCCTTACAAACGCGTGTGTGTTAGAAGAGGGCAGAGACTGAGGCCCGAAGTGGTGGGATCTGTCCTCCTTTATAACTCGTCTGTTCAAATGTGAGGCGCGGAGAGTGCGATAAGAGAGAGAGCGAGATAGAGAGAGAGAAAGAAAGAGAGAGAGAGAGAAAGAGACAGGGAGGGGGGACCTCTTGGATTCGCTTCTGTAATCTGTGCGGGTTCATCCTTAAAATTCTCGTCAAAAGAACGAGATGGATGAATTTACATATTTATAAACTGAGACTCGGCTCGAAATGCGCCTGCAGTTCAAAGGGTGGTGATAGGAGAGAGTGGTAGAAGGGGGTTGGGATGAGGGGAAGGGGAGGGGAAGGGGAGGGGAAGGAGTGGTGAAGTGGATGGGAGGGGAGTGGAAGGGCGGTGGGGGAAAGGTTGCGAGGGGGAGGTTCGCGACAGAGAGGGGGCGCTCATGCGATGGCACGCTGCGGTGGTTCACATACTTTGCAAAAACCTAAAAACGTTCCGGGGCTCTGTCAAAGTGTGCTGGGGGGAGGGGGTGGAGGGGAGTGGCACGGGTGGTTCGTTGCAGGGGGTAGAGAGGAGAAAGAGGTGAGTACCACACGCATCACGCCAGACTCCGGCACGTTAGACAAAAGCGCGACGCGACGGCACGTCACGAAAAGACGCAAAGCTAGTAAGGGCGAGGTGTCAAATGTGCAAACATTCATTTCGACAGTTTGACGTCAACAAGCGAAAATATCAATTCTTCACGCTCCAAACGCTTTATAGTTTCTTTGTTTCGGTAGTCATGCCTTTATTCATCGATATATACAGGGTGTTGTTTTTTTTTTATCCCCCCCCCCCCCGGTTTTTTTTTCTTACCTATTGAGATAAAAAGTTGCGATTTGGACCACTCTTCATCATTTTGGCTGAATTTTCTTTTATTGGGGTCAAACCCCCCAGCCTCCCTAGGGGGCCCCAAGGGGGGCTATCTCAAAAATGTCAAATGGCAACCCCCATGTTGTCATACACGGAAAAAAAAGATCAGTGAAAATAACCATACGGATACCTGATTTTGGCACCTGCTAGATGTTATGGTAAACTTGACCAGAAGTATGGTACATTTACCGATACTTTGAGTAAATTCGACATGCAATCAGGTAACATCACCTAGTACCTAGTCAAAACATAGTATACTTCTGGCCAAGTTTACCATAACATCTAGCAGGTGCCAAAATCAGGTATCCGTATGGTTATTTTCACTGATCTTTTTTTTCTGTGTACATCGTTTGAAAGGTCGTACAATTCTAAGACTTTTGTCATAAACCGGAAGTTGATATCGTTTTTCGTTTTCGATATATCGAATTTCAAAGTTCGATTTGGACCCATTTTCAAAAAATCATTACTCCACTTTGGAAAGTAGGAATTAAAAAAACTATGGGCCCAAACTACTCTAAACAGCAAGTAGTTTTCAGATAACGAAATGGTTTTGACATAAAATTCCCAACCATTTTTTTTCTTTGATAGTTGGCATCACTGTGAGCCGCATTCGACGGAGCAATGTTCGTGTACGTCTCCTAATTTCTCGAAAGGGGGGTGGGGTAAAATATAAAGTTGGTACCTATTATTCTGATCCTTGACAGCATAAATCCTTCTTCACCTTTTATTCTTACCGCGAGAGCTTTTCAACCTCAATTCACCATATAGCACGCCGCGCCTCCGCACTCCTGCGTATCCTGTGACGCAACACGCTGAACACGCGCACTCTAAAATTGGATTAAATTAAATCTGATAAGAAAACGTAGGAAATATAATCTCTAATGGTCTGCGTCACTTTCAAGCAGCAGCTTTTCTCTCGACAGAATTTGAAGAGTGTAGAAAAAAAAACCGTGTTTCCGGGTTTCTTTATTTCGTCCGTCCGTGTTGAGTTTAATGTTTTACCATTGAATTTATAATGAATTGAGCTCCCCTTTCCACCTCTCCGTGGTAGTTATTGTAGATAAAATTTAAATAAGGTATGGTGTTTCATTGGTAAATATTCTTGATCGCTCCACTTTGTAGCATACGTAGTACGTATACATCAACTGGAATATAATGTTGTCAACTTTTGCTTCAGCGCATCAGCAACAAAGGGGTCAATTAATTCAAGTGTAAAATCACTTGATATTATAACGGTGGTCACTAGCGGATCCACGAAAATTGTCCTGTCTCTTTTCCCACTAGAACGTAGGTGGTTTGAAAAGGATATAAGAGGGGGCGAAACTCACCTGACTACTCATAATCTGTCCTTTTTCATTGCACACCTTCTAATGGGAGAAGAGAGAGACGGATGACGGACAAATTCCAGAATCCACCAATGACGTTGGGAGCATTGAAAAGATCCAAAACTGACTCATAAACTCAATTAAGATATTCGTGAGAACAAAGTTCCAAGGTGGCCACCATATAGCGAGTCACTTTGCATACAGGGAAACCCCGTCTAATTTGTATGTTCTGCTGTATTAATCACGTGCCATATCAGAGCGATGGCGAACGCTGCTAAAAAGAATTTTCGCTATGTTTTCCAGTGTAGGCCGTTGGGGCGTTGGCCACACCACCGGAGGCTTAAGCAGTGTATCGCCTTCGGCGAGGCATACGTGTGCGTGTGGGCATTCAACAATCAACAATTCAATTAAGGGATTCAAGGGGCTTCGTTCAACGTTCAACGTTCAACGGATAGAAGAGCTGCATCGATGCAATGGATGTATACACACATTACATATTCGCTGATTCCTCACTAAGTACCCACTATTATGCCGTGAAAAATCAATTTTATTTCTTTATTTTCTGTAGTAATTCACATTAATGTATACCTATTGCAATAATTATTCAAGTGACGTTCCACTTCCTTTTTTTGAGGAATTAATCAGAAAAAAATAACGGGAGCAGTTTCAAACAGGGAGTCGAACCTAACCGAACCGCTGAAAAATGTTGAACCGAACCGTGGACCTTAATTTTAAAAATAGCTTGAACCCGAACCGAGCCCGTACCAAAAATTGAAACAGTGTGAACCGACCAAAAAAACGGTTCACGGATGGTTCAAAATTTGAACCGTTAAATTTTGAACCCTTCTAATGGCCGAGAATCGACGAAAGAATCAGGAGTCTTAAATTGTTATTGTAGGAGCTTGTCTAGGAAAAAGAATCTTTAAAATAATCATTCTTTATTACTGTAGAATAGCCGGCAGAACAATTGAAATTTTTGTAACGCAAGTATCACTGCATTTAGGTTAAGCCACAAGCATCAACGGCGGCGCAGCGTTCAATTCGGCAACATCGTTTTTTCTTCATTTAAACCAATTGAAATAATCGAACTCTTAGGTGCTCGGTGAGCACCCGGTGAGCACCCGGTGAGCACCCTCGAATTCAACCTTTTCCATGGGTTTAAATAGACAAAATACAACAGTACCGAATCGCACGCTACGCCTCTGACCCCTGAGGATTAATTTAAATGCAGAGAAATCAGCGAAAGTAAATAATTGAGACGGCGGTGCACTACTTATCTTTCCCTTGCTATTATTGTGGTATAAGTTTTTTTTTTTTTTTTTTTTTTTTTTTTTTTTTTTTTTTTTTTAAGGGTTTCAATAAACCAAGGACCAGCTGCACCATAAGTTGACTGATGAGCAAAGTTTGAATTCAGTTGACTTATGAGAGCGGAGCACCGAAGTTTCATCAGTCAATGTTTGGTTCATGTTGGATGGTACTCCCCATGTTATTCTGTTGCGTCCCTGATAAAAAATAAAATAAAAAAAAATGCGACCGGGCGATCGGCTAGTGTGTGGTCTTTAGTTTGTATTGTCTCTGTAAGGAACATAGCTAGCCAATGTGTTTCCATCAGGCTGGCTGCATTGACTTGGCTGAAAAAGGTGGAAAGAAGAAATTCGTTATAATTATTAAAGAAGACGAAACGAAAAAATTGTAATTCCGCTCCTCTGAAACGGTTCATGAACTTAAAATTTGACCGAACCGGCTTTGAACCGGTTCAAAAACCTAAAATTTTGACGAACCGAACTGAACCCGAACCAAAATTTTGCGTGAACCCGAACCGAGCCGCGAACCGAAATTTTAAAAACTGTCTGAACCCGAACCGAACCTGAACTCTTTTTTTGGCCGGTTCCACTCCCTGGTTTCAAATGCCAATCACTAACAAGTTTCCTTTGGGGGGGGGGGACAGGTACAACATGACCTAAATGGGTCTGTTGCACACTTTTGCTACAGCACTTTGGAAGGTCGATTCTACTGTGCTACAGCACTTTGGAAGGCCGATTTTACTGTAAAATAGCGTAAACATCACATTGAAAGCATCAAACAGTCATAAAATCCTCTCATAAACCCGCAAAAGGCGTTTTAAGGAAATCCTAAGAGGGCGGGAGAAGGGGCGAGCCAGTCTTGCATGCATCCACCGCGGGCAGAAAAAGATGGCCGACGACAGCAATTTATAATGTTGATTACAATGTAAACAAACGTCTTACTTCCTTGTATTACATTTTCTGTCATCCTGCATGTTTTAATAGGCACACCAATCAAGCCATAGACATTATACAGGGTGTTAAGAAAAAAAGTTTCCACTGCGGTTTTTTCGAAAAAGGCTGCGAATTTTGAAAAACGGCCAAACACTTGTCCAATAATATCGAGGGGGACCCATTTGGGGGGGGTTATTTTTTTCGGCGCCAACTGGGAGGGGCGGGGGAGGGGGTCACTTCCGTTTTTCTTATGGGAGCCCTATTTTTTTATTTCAGTATCTGAAAGAACATAAAAAAAGAAATTTTTTGGCGCAAACCGAAGGTCGATATCGTTTTTAGTTTTCGATACATCGAAGGTCAAAGTTCGATATGGACCTATTTTCAAAAAATCATTACTCCACTTTGAGATACCGAAATTTAAAAAACTAGGGGTCTAAAATACTCCAAAAAGCAAGCCCATTTTAGAAAAAAATATGAATTTGACACAAATTTAGCCAAAAATAGGGTTTAGCGCCCCCGAAAATTGTCAACGTTTTTACCCCCCCCCCCAGGGGGCCCATCAGACAAATTCCTTGAGACGACCCCTATCGAGTGATACATCGATCAAAAGGGCATATCAAACTGAGCATTTTGGCGCAACGCGGAGGTCGATATCGCTTTTTGCATTCGAGATATCGAATGTCAAAGTTAGATTTACAAAATTCGATATCTCGAATGTGAAAAGCGATATCGACCTCCGGTTTGCGCCAAAATGCTCAGTTTGGTATGCCCTTTTGATCGATGTATCACTCGATAGGGGTCTTCTCAAGGAATTTGTCTGATGGGCCCCCTGGGGGGGGGGGGGGGGGGGTAAAAACGTTGACAATTTTCGGGGGCGCTAAACCCTATTTTTGGCTAAATTTGTGTCAAATTCATATTTTTTTCTAAAATGGGCTTGCTTTTTGGCGTATTTTAGACCCCTAGTTTTTAAAATTCCGGTATATCTCAAAAAGGAGTAATGATCTTTTGAAAACAGGTCCATATCGAACTTTGACCTTCGATATATCGAAAACTAAAAACGATATCGACCTTCGGTTTGCGCCAAAAAATTTCTTTTTTTACGTTCTTTCAGATACTGAAATAAAAAAATAGGGCTCCCATAAGAAAAACGGATGTGACCCCCTCCCCCGCCCCTTCCAGGGGGACGCCGAAAAAAATAACACCCCCAAAATGGGTCCCCCTCGATATTATTGGACATGTGTTTGGCCGTTTTTCAAAATTCGCAGCCGTTTTCGAAAAAATCGCAGTGAAAACTTTTTTTCTTAACACCCTGTAGAAGAAGACCGGCCACTGCTATCTGGTGGTGCGTGGTGTTGCGACCAGTATGGTCCTACGCGTGCGAGCTATGACGTTGTACCCGGAAATCAAAAAGGTATCTTATTGAGTCCTTCCAAAGCAAGGTGCTCAGGATGATTTCCGGGGCCTCACGGTATATTACGAACGAGAGTATCCGGGGGGAGTTCAAGGTTGAAACAGTCAAAGAAATCATTGAGCGAGCTTCGGGGAGGCATCATCAGAGGCTAGATGTGCATCCTAGCGAGCTCGCTCAAGAAATTCCACAACACAACCCAGTAAGGAGACTGAAAAGGCACAAGCCTTGCGATCTGTCCTCCGGGTTCTTTGCATAACCGTATCTCCTCGCTTTTCACTAAGTTAATGCAAAAGCGCCACCTCCGCGGCGGCCATGTTTCCACTTCCGTCCCCTCCGGTCAAGGATAAAGCTTGCCGGAGGGGTCGGTATTTTACTTTAAAAGACATTTTGTTTCCAATTTGTCTCTAACTTGTAATTTTGTAGAAAATCCCTTTTTTTTTCTCCATACCGTATGAATCTTTTTGAATGTGTTGGGTTGGCAAAGGAAAGATCTTACAAGATAGAAGTAGTATAAATGTGCAAATGTGTCCTTTAAATAAAAACTGTGTATCCATAAGGTGTGACGTTACAGTTAATATAAGTTAAAAATATTGTGATTAATAGCTAAGTAAAGCTAGTTGTACAAATTGTAATAAAAACTCCAAAAAAAAAAAAATAAATAAATAAAAAAAAAACTGAGTCAAAGGAATAACAATTTTCGACTGATCTTTCTCTACTTACTTATGAATAGACTGTTTTAGTAGAGCGATTCATCCTATCGAAAGCCGTCCGAGGGCCTCTGGTTCCAAAAAAAACTCTGATTCAATGCATTTTCCCCAAAAGAGGATTTTTTAACGGAAATGTAGACTATTAAATCAAACAATTAATTCGACCGTTTTGCGATTATGAATTCTACGTCCTCGAAAATGCTTCATTTTGACTGGTTCCACCACTCAAACTGCCGGTATCAACAAGATATTACAGATGAAACGATGTGTTTGGAGGTTGGAATCACCCAAATATTATTGTTGTTATTGAGAAATTGGCGGGGTTTCGGGCGGTTCTAACCTACAAATGCAACATTTAATCTGTAATTTCTTATTGATTTCGGAAGTTTTAGTGAAGGAACCAGGCATAACTAAGCATTTTCGATAGAGGACGTAGAATTCATATTCGCAAAAAGGTCGCATTAATTGTTTGATTTAATTCCCTAAATTTCCGTTCAAAAGTTCGCTTATGGGGCAATTACATTGAACCAGAGTTTGTTTGGAACCAGAGGCCCTCGAGCGGCAATCAATCCGATATATTGCTCAACTTCTAAAACATGGACAATATATCCCCTAGAAAATGTACATGAGTTCCAATTCTGGGAGGCAATGGACTGACCAAAACATGCCTTATTTGTAACGTCTCTAAGAGATACCCTGTACCTACCCGAAATGATTGTATGTAGCCTAAATTATACTATGTGTAGAGAATAATTTACCATTTGATGACTGATCTGATCTTATGATAGATATTAAAGAAATTGAATTTTACTCGTAATAAAATAACCAGGAGTTAGGGGGGAAATAACAAGCAGGGGAATTCCAATACAATTTATGTATGGGTTTCGTGCCTCGATAGGTCTCTACGCAGCCACGTCGAGGACCACCCGGAGGTAGCAAGTCCGCTCACGCCGCACACTGAGAAATTTCACAGATCCAGTGGAAGTAGATTCAATTTTTGAACCTTTAAATAGAAAATCTTGAGTTGGCAGGGGTTCCCCCTTTTGAATCCGAGATCGATCTTGAAATAATTGGCCCCGGTGAGGTATACGGGACGTCATCACTGTGCGTTTCGGCGACAATGATACTGATAAGTCTCCTCCTCATGCGCTGATCATAACAATGCACTGGTATCTCTCTTTTACGATTGTTTTACCGCTCCCCATGTCATTTTCCAGCCTTTTACGCAATTCTAGACAGTAATAGCTTACAGCCAGTGTCCACGAACGATGACTTTTACTCATTTGTTTATCCTTTGTTCTTTATCAAAGATATTAGTATTGAGCTGGTTTTGAAACGTTTGCTTTTTTATTCCAAATGGACTTTTAATCAGATATACCACCGTATACCGCCAAAAGTGTGACATGGCCTGAAAGTCTCGAGACATACTGTTTGAAAGAGGTTGTTTCATCGCCTTTTAGAAATAGACTGTAAATGGTTTGCTTTCATTTTCTTGGACTGATAGAGCTGTTTGTAATGAGTCTGAAAATGGCCAGTTTTTCATTTTAGCCCCCTTAAAACCGGGGGGAGCAGTGGGTCAAAGGTAAAACGGTTTTTCAGCCATAACTTTTGAACGGTTGAATATATTAAAACAAACTTTTTTTTTTTTTTTTTTTTTAAATGAAAGACATTTTAAAGACCTATCTTTTAATGTGTATGATGGTTCAAAAATATTAAATTTTAGTTGAATTATTATATTACCTTTTCAAAATTTTTCAAATTTTAAAAAATCAAATTTTTTACATTTTCTCACATACGAATCGCACTGATGAAAATAACAATCCGCTGAAGAAAAATAGCGATTTTTCCACTTTAAAAATTCATAACTCAAAGACGAATGACTTCCTGAAATTGATCTTGGACTCGTTTTAACCGTAAAAGAGAGAACTTTTTGTTCAGCAGATTTTTATTTTCATCTGTACTATTCGTATGTGAGAAAATGTGAAAAAATTGATTTTTTAAAATTTTAAAAATTTTGAAAAGGTAATAATTCAAATAAAATGTAATGTTTTTGAAACATCATACACATTAAAGACAGGTCTTTAATAGGTCTCTCGTTTAAAAACAAATTTTGTTTTAATATATCCAACCGTTCAAGTTATGGCCGAAAAACCGTTTTACCTTTGACCCCATGCCCTCTCAATTCTAAGGGAGCTAAAATGAAAAACTGGATATTTTCAGACTCCCTGCAAACATCTCTATCAGTCCAAAAAATGAAAGTCCCATTTGCAGCCTATTCCTTGCGGGTGATGAAACAACCTCTTCGGACCAAAAGTGCAAAAAAAAGGTTTGAAGCCGTGTTTTCATACCTTAGCCCAAGCCCAAAACCAAGCCCAAAACCAAGCCCAAACTAAAGCCCAAGCAATGTTTGAACGTAAAAAGTAAGAGCAAGTTGTGAAAAGTCAATTTTTCAAGGTTTTAATAATTAAGTTCCGCTGGATCAGTGAAATTTCGCAGTGCATATGTGCTCCGTATATGAAATTTGAATTACGCGGTCTTGAGCGCGAGGAAAGGGTTATCTTTAGACGTAATTTTCTCAAAAACTTGTAGAGTAAAATGAAATCGGAAAAGTGAAAGTCTAGCTTAATACGTCTAGTTGCTGGAGAAAAAAAAAAAAAAAAAAAAAAAAAAAAAAAAAAAAAAAAAAAATTGGTTGAAAACTTTGAACCTAGCATAATGATTAATGATTCACGTTTAGGGGGTTTGACATGTTTTATTTCTTACCGTAAGACTTTTTGATATTGATAGGTTGACAAGACTTTTTAGGTTATAATTATTTGTTACTTATCTAAGGGGTACCTAGGTCTGTGGCACCTGTGCATGGTGCTCGACATCCTCCCCCCTTGAGGTATCCTCACAAATTGGAAGCGGGCATGGTTCTGAAACGGCACGAAATACTGAACCACTGCTGGTACGAAGAGAGGCCACACGGCCTATTCCATCTGAGCCCGGATGTAACTGGGTAACTCTTGCTAATGGCCTGGCTAGGC